>VWZE01017635.1:1326317-1342036 GCA_013396675.1 Eubucco bourcierii
TAAGGATAAAGGGATGCTTTTTGTTTGGGTTTTAATGTTTCATTAGGTCAAGATTCTGGAATAAGTGGATTGTACTGTGTAATGTGCCCAGTACCACAAGATGAGCACTGCAGAGTGCTATGGCTTGTTAATTTTGGCCCAGAAAAATCCCACAGAGCAAGATCCTTGAAATTCTCTTCACCAACTAATAACTTTGCATTGTTGAAATTTACACTCTAGCCATAGATAATATTCCAAAGGATAAAAATTAATTTGTAATGGTTAAGACATAAGAAAATGAAAACTCAACCTTGGATAATTCCTGGTGTAAAATTACAGATCTATATTTTTATAAAGACTAGCTGCTGTATAAATCTATTTGAAATTTCATTTTTATATGGAGAGTGTGCTTGTTAAATTAATAGCTCCAGGAAAAAAAAACAACCACCCACCACCTCAATCAGTAGGACCATCATATTTTCCCTGGCTGGGACAGAAATCAAAGTCTGTGTCATGTGTAATAGAGGAAGACCAAGGTTCAGACATTCTGCTTGGTGAACTGATGCTCACCTTTGAAGACCTATTTACCCTGCTGAAGATTTGCCCTTGAAAGTTTAGAAACTTTATGGAACACTTTCTGAAACACTTTTATATCTGTATATACAGTATTTTATAATTCAGGCAGTTGCTTTTTTTTGTACTTAACATCAGGGTTTTTGGACTGACTTCTTAATGTACATCACATCTTTGGGGGAAGAAAACCCATGTTCCCTTTTCCCACTAACACTGATGACAGTGCTGTTTGATTATTTTCTATGGCAGCAAATATGAAATAAACAATGTTTGGAATCTGGTGACCTTCTGCTATTGTGTTTTTAAGGTGGAATTCGCCTCAGAATCCTTAATATGCTTTTGAACTCTCGCTTTTGAATGCGAGAGCATTAGAAGATGAATCGTGTCAATATTCACTCAGAAGGATGCTTTACTGTGCCAATCATAACAGAGCTGATGTGCCATTAAACAGCAAAATACCACCCCTGCCTTAAGCCATTTCCCCAAGATGACCAATGACACCATAGGGAATGCAAGTACATAAAATGCAGAAGAGCTTGTGGAGTGTAACAATACAATGCAACCAGAAAAGTGAATGCCTTAATGTGAAGGGGAACATGGTAAAGCAAACACAGGGTGAACAAGTTTACTCTAGCAGAACTGAATTCTCTCATTATCTTGACTTGACCCCTGAGCTCCTCAGGCTTGCACCTCACTCTGGGGTGCCAAAGGTGGACTGTCCTGGTTTTAATTCACTTGGCAACTGAGTCCCTGCAGTCCAGTTATAACAGAAGGGTTTTCTTCTTCACCCCCTTCCCACCTCTCCGTACTCTCATCTGGGTGGGCAAGGATGAAGGGAGCTGGAAAAGTCAAAATGTCTTTTGAGATAAAAACAGTTTACTGCTTTATTGCAGGGATGTCAGATTACACAAAGGGAAAACAGCAAACAGGAGGAAAGGTCCCAGCATATGCAGCCGTCGAAACTGGAAAATCTCTGCCAATACTCAAAACCAAAACTGGAAGAAAAAGGTGAATGCCAGCCCAGAAACTGGACAAGAAACACCAAAATCCTAGAACAGGAACCTTTTACAAGCTGTAGAATATATTACAAGTCCCACAGACATCAGGTAACCCCAGAGCATGACATTAGCATGGCAGTCCAGCTTGCTTTGTGCCACTGGTTGGGAGAGGCCCAGTCCCCTCATCCCTTGTCCTTCCTAGTGAGGCCAGTCAGTTTAAATCAGTACAGTTCCCTACCCCACACACACCATGTAACTATGACTGAATATATATGGGCTGCTCCTCTTGTGTCTATTCAAAAGGTCAGTCTTCTTAGAGCTATTGAAATAATGCAGGCAAAATCACATTCAGATTCCTTTCAAAGAAGGAGAAAAGTTACAGTCAAGTTCCTTCTTCAAAGGAAATTTCCACTGAATGCTGCATGCAGACTTTCTGTAGTCAGCTTTGGTATTAGGTCTCTATAAAAGTGATAATTGTTTTTCTTTCTAATCTGTACACTGAATAATTTAACTTTAGCACCCACATAACTTGTTTGTGAATGGAGGCTGTGAAGTATTTGCATACCATGCACTTCATAAAACAGTATCAACTTGAATGGACGTTTCAGTTTGAGTTTATTGTTTTCATCAGTATTGCTTTAACATCAAGCAAAATTTCCTAGGTAGGGTAAGTAGTGAGCTTACAAATAGAACAGATTTTGTGATTAATTTTTCAATTAATACATTGAACTTCATGCTTACCTGCAACAAACACAGTAATATGGAGATTTGACTTGGAATATAAAAATACCAGCTTGAGCTAGGAGCAGGTGATTTTGACTAAAATGTAAATCTGTGGGTTGTGAAGAGGTCTAGTTATTGCTAGAAAATAAATCAGAGTCCAGATTATAACTTACTGTAAGAAACCAGTTTCTCTCTACAACAGACTGAAATCCAGGGCAGATGGACACTATCTTTGCTTTTCAGATTCTGGTGTGAAAACAAGGAGGAGAAGGCTGGAGAGGTATGGAAAATGTCAGCTGGTCCTTCTTTTCTGTCACAGACAGTATATGATAGTGTCATTTCTTCTGATACCTGGAGAGGAATCAAAATGGGCAAAACACTTCTAATGGTCAACTTCATTCCACCTTTTCCTTAACGTGGTAACTGTCAGGCTTAACTGTTATATCAGGCTGTCCACAGTCAGTTTGTGTGGAGGCACAAGTACACATCATGCCATGACTACTTGTGGGAAGGTGATTTTTTTGGGAACTATCCAAGATGCTTTGACATTATAAACATGACAGTCCTGCTAAACAGAAGCAGCTGAGTTCATTTGGGCTTTTCAGTAGAAATGATGACATTTGTCAAAGTGAGGGCCAACTCAGCAAGGAACTTTTAAGTGGAATTTTCAAAGAAAGGAGGGCAATGCTTTAAAGTCAATATACTTGGATGTGTACCATGTCTGCTGAATAATTAAGGTTTCTTTATATCATTATACCATTTTTTTTTCCTCCAAAATTAAAAATATTTTTAATGTCCCCAGGTTGGAGCTGTGCAGCTGAGCCACTGAATTCTGAGTGTAAATGTGTGTATGTGAAGGAGTATACAAACCTATAGGAAGTTGAGGTCTTTCTCTTTTACTAGTCAATGAAAACCAGCAATACTGAGATATACTTCTGAAGAATCTGTCTTTGTATTCCATTTCAGCTGGTTGCAAGGGAGGAGCTAAGAGTTTCTTCAGATGCTAGACCATCTCATTTAAATGATACAATTACCTAGAAAGGTTGGACCAGATGATCCTCAGGGTCCTTCCCAACCTGGCATTTTGTGATTCTGTGATACCTGGTGTCCTTGTGACTGACCAGACAAGCCTGGTCTTGTGATGTATTGCTTGCAGGGGTTTGTCAACCTGTGTTCTGAGAGTAAAACCTCTCATCTCTTTTTGTATCAATCTTCATGTAGGAAGGACTGGGGAATTCTCATGTCAAGCAGCTATCTGGAAGGAGAGACAAGTTGAAAGATCAGGAGTTCCTGATCAGTAGTAAATCACTGCGGAGCTTTTATCTGTGGAAGCGGTAGCATAGATGCGGTTTTCATGGAGCAAGGAGTTGTTTAGAAAATTACTGGGGGTTTCTGTTCACGTTCATCTGCCAAAGCTCTTTGGTTTCTGCACAATCTGTGGATTTCAACAGCACATCAAACTGAGGTTTTAATTTTGGTACAGCTGCAGGCTTCTCAGAGCTGTGCCTTCTGCTGAGCAATAGTCTCCATTGTTTTTCTAGGAGCAGATTCAGTGTCAGGAAATAAAACTTGTGGTCCACTGCGTACAAGCAGAGGTGGGTGAGTGGTGTACCCCAACTTGCCACCTTCTGTTTGGGGAAATAAATGACCATACATCTAAGCACTGCTAAATGTTTCTTTAGAATAGCTGATTTGTTGTTATTTTTTCTGTTTGGATATCCAAGATTCTGTATCATTTAATTTAGTTCACATGGGAGTTGTATTTGCCGTATTTTCTTTGGTCCATCTCGAAGCCAAAGATAACAACACAGCAGCAATGTGAGATCTAAACTCTAGTGCTTGACATGCCAGAAAGAACAGTGCTTAGATGCCTCCTCTTTTTTTTTTTTTTTTTTTAATTAAAATGAAGTTGCAAGTTTTAATAATGAGAGCAATTAATCACAGAAATAAAGTAACAAGGGAGGTAGGAAGTGAGCCAGAGTTCCAACTTTTGTTAATCAAGGCTGATGCCTATCCAGCAGTTATATTCCCGCTGCACCAGCACCCATGGGTAAGACACTCTATATGTGCTGTGCAGAAGGCCAGGGGATGCTAATACCTTCTCTGGCTTTAAGTAGGAAGCAACATCCTGAAGCAGCATCCATCAGGTTAGGGTATAACTCAAATTAACATTTCCCACACACTAAGATTCAGTGTGATTATAATCTAGGATATTTTAATCTTCCAAATGCAGGCATGCACAGAGACAGTGTGGGAAGCCAATTTTGTTAAGAGCTTTCTTAAACCACTGTTGTGAAATGAAAGCTCTACTTGTTTCTTGTCGCCTCTGGGTGAATCTGAAAGCAGGCTGCTTTTGGTGGAAGCTTGACATTCTGTAACACTCACTGCTGTCACAGATGCTTGGGTGGGCAGAGCACTAAGCTAGTTATCCTGAGAACTTCTCACAGTAAAATTACAGAGGCTCGGATTCACCTCCTAAGGAAGTTAAATTAATGTTTGAGGAGGTGGAGAGCTGTATTGTGTGCTGCGTCAGTAGCCCTGCTACAGTTCTCAAGCTAGCTGAAAACAGCTCTGCCACATCTTCAGCGTTTACTGGAATACCAGTGTAGAGCACAGATACAGTGTGCTGCACAGTGCTCTTCAGCCTTCATGCTGTTCTATCAAGTTCCAGGTGCCAAGCTGTGGTAAAACCTACTCCAAAATCTGTGTTGCCTCTTGGAAGGGTTCCTGCACTGGAACTGGCACCTGGTGTTCCTACAGTCAGCTGGCATTTGGGATTGGAAGTTATGTCTGCTGCAGCTCCAGACTCTGATGGGCCTGAACTTCAGTGCAGCAGGGTTGGTATTAGATCTACATGCTAGTAGTGGCTCATCTTGCCTGGCAGATGGGGTACAGCCACTAAACCTTGACCAAAACGTGGCTATAGGAAACTTCAGGAGTGGCCACATGCAGACTTGTATGCTTTTCAACCACCAGCTTAGGTTGTTGAAATTATCATTTTCTTTTTCCATGTCATCATTTTGGAATTGTCATTACTCTAAAATCATCACAGGTTATGTGTAAGGCCTGCAGGTTATTTAGTAATTTCTAGGCTCTTTCACTGAGAGAGTCATTGGCTACTGGAATGGGCTGTCCAGGGAGGTGGTGGAGTCACCGTCCCTGGAGATGTTCAAGGCGGGTTTGGACGTGGCACTTGGTGCCATGGTCTAGTCTTGAGGTCTGTGGTGATGGGTTGGACTTGATGATCTTTGAGGTCTCTTCCAACCCTGGTGATACTGTGATACTGTGTGATATGTCTCTTCCTTCTGATTTAATTAGGCCTCCAAACACTAGTTTGAAGTGTAGCTATTCCGTATGCAGGCAAATTGGGATTCACAAGGGAGACAGTTACTGAAGGTGGCCTTTAGAAGTCTGAACCACTATCTAACAACTCTCTGAAATTGCAGGTTATCAAAATGTCTTAATTCCCATTGAAACTGAGAAAAGCATCTGAAGATATTTAAGGTATACAGGTGTCTGTGGCTGCAGACACAGCAGGTTACACTGGAGTTTCAAAGTGATGCAGTGTGATGTACAGCAGTGCTGATACCACCACACATGGTGCTAGTAAGACGAGGCCAGGCAGTTCCCTTCAGGAACTGGAGAAATGTGCTCCAATGGTATTTGTTTAAATCACTTGTTTAGAAAAGAGCTGGAACTTGCTTTGGTCTAAGCTGCCCATATACCTGACATGAACCTCAATTTGACATCACCAGCTACATGAATCATTTTAGGCTACGCTGCAGCAAAGTCCACTTTATCTTATCTGTTTTTCAGAGTACAAGATACAGACATTTGATAATACTTCTGTGACACAGCTGTTAAGTACATGAGTCCCTAGCAGAGGGAAATACACCTAGCTGCCACTGCTTGCACCAGCCTGCCAGGATACTATGACACCAGTAGATTCTACACTTGTATCCATGTAGAGCCCACTAACCTGGTAGCTGTCGGAGATGAGGCTGAGTGTGTGATGCACTGCAGTGAGATCAAGATGCCAGTGGTGTATATTGCTGGAGCTGCTATCTGTGACTTAGTCATTCTGTGAAGATTTGTGTTGTTTGCCTGAGGATACACTTTGAATCAAATGGTTGGGTAAGCAACAGAAAACACAAAACTGGCAGAGAAAGGGAGTGTAGAAAGTGACACCTCAGCTTCAGAGGGAGCTGTGGTGTTGTTCAGCCCCATCACAGCTACGTTGTTTTGCCTTTACAGTATCTAAAGAAGCTTTAGGAGGAGATGGGAGAGGGTGCTGGGACTCTGTTGTCAGTAAAAGGCTGCCAAGCATCCCCGTACAGGGAAAGGAAGGAAGTAAAAACCCATTAGAAGACAAATAGGGAGAGAGATTTAGCAGTATGCATGGAAATACTTGTCTTTTATTTACATTTGTATTGCTGGGACAGGGGCATGCATTTGCTGGGTCCTGGAAAAACAATTTAAGGCTTGATGTTGAGTCAGTTGTGAGTTTCCAGAGTGACTTAGACCTAATGGCATTACAATATGAGGATGCTGACTTCACTCAGGTGAGGTGATGAACACAACCTTTGTGGTACATGGACCCCTGACATTGCAGTGCAGGTAGTTGCCTATAACAGCCAAGCAGACAGGTGCGGCTGCCCCCAAGCCTGTGATTGGTGTTTGCAAACCAAATGCATGTGTTTGGCAGCATGAAAAAACAATGCAAATAGTCCCCCTTCACTTGGAGGTGTGAGGTGTCTGTCTTGAGCTCACTCACCTGGGTTTCAGAAAACAGGAAGAGCCTGAACCCTGCAGAGTGAGAGAGTACAATGCAAATGAGAACTCCGCACTATATCCTCCTCCCATGTAAGTGATTTGAGTGCGTTCCCAGTAGCTCTCGATAATTCTACTCCTGGCTCTAAAATTTCAGTTAACCCCAGGGGCATAACAGACCTGTATTTCACCAAGACTTCCCACCAAGGACTGATGCTTGCCAGCGAAAATGCAGCACTTCAACCATACCAGGGTGTGGTTTTGAGCTGCTTCGTCATACATTTTAATTTCACCTCAGTTCAAACACTGATTGAATACAGCATGTTTATTCCCTTCCAAATAAAACTCCAAAAGGAAGCCAGCATCCTGCCCACCTCACAAACGTTTCAGTATAGCTCAATTAGCAGTTCCCACCGGTGCCTTTGCTAATGATGACGGCACTACAGAATGGCACTCGTAGCTGTTAGATGAGATCAGCCCAGTTAAGATTTGACAGTCGTGGTATTGGACACATGCAGTGCTTCACTTGCAGACCGTAACACGTATTGATCCAAAGAGCAGACAGGAGGTCTTCATTGCTTCATTCTTCTTTGCCAAACCCTGGAGCAGCATATAAGTCTTTCCAAGGGGGAACTGTAAACTGTCCATAGGTTTGTATCCAAACAACATCCATCTTCTTTTTCATTGTTCCTATATCTCCTCAAGTAGCTCTTGCACGTGAAAACTGTGCATATCACAGGCATGTTTTCTTCATTAACTCTCGGCATTATGCAATAATTGTTTTTCCCACTCTGTCCTCTTTTATCTCTGCTTTACAAAAAGGTTCTTGAAGGCATTGTTATAATTTTTGTTAAATGCTGTATATATGAGAGGATTAAAGAAAGAATTGGAGTAGCCGAGCCAAAGAAAGATGCTTTTCCAGATGGGTGGGATGCTGCAGGAACAGAGAGGACTTATTAGTTCCGTAATGAAAAAAGGGATCCAGCAAAGTACAAAAACTCCAATTAAGATGCCAACCATCAGAGCTGCTTTTTTTTCTTTTTGTTCTTTCCATGTTTCTCCATCTGTCTGGAAAGTGATAGCTGCATGACGAGCTGTAAACACCATCTGTGGTTCATGGGAAGCTTCCTTCACCTCAAAACAAAAGCAAACATGGAATCTTACCAAGACAATTTGTTTGAGTGAAGCATTACTTTTAAATGACAGCACGACATCTGTGCACCTACCACAAAAGCCCCCAACTCTGTTCCTTCTGTGCTAGAAGAAAGAAAATGTCCCAGAGTGCCAACATTACCAGACTACTCATTATGCTGGAAAAGCTGCTGAATGTGACTGACAAAGCTAAATAAAGAGTAACTGATGCCACGTGTGTTGTGGGCATTCTTTTTCAGTTTATTTTACTGGATGCCTTGATACCTAGTGGGAAATCAAGATTGTTACAGAAGGCTAACAAAGGCAGAAGCCTTCTGTCTATCCCTAAAGCAGATTTTCGAGGCTGCTACATGATCTTCAGGGTTTCTCAGACTTGAATTTATAAATGAATTTCATTCTGTTGCAGGTCCTTTGGGTCATTTCCCTAAGGTATTAGGGAGGCACCTGCTACAAATGCCTGCTTGTCAACTACAAGATAAAGCTAATTTCTTCAGCCTAACTTTCTTCACCATCCCATCCTTGGTGGGTGCAGGAGCTTGTCATTACCACTTGATCTGCAGAAGGGACAGAGCACACCCTAAAAAACTCAGCTAAATCTGCAGGATTTTTTTTTTCTATCACAACCTTTTTTTAATGAAAGACTGGGATTTTGGTTTAAGGAAGTGTCGAGGCATGTGTCTGATCTTTGGAAAATGCTGATATTTCATTATCCCTCCCAAAATGATAGAAGCCTGAAATAAAAGTGAGTACTTGAGAAATATTTCTGTGGAAAGTAAACCTGTCAGTGAATGACAGAACTCAGGTGCCTTCTGCTCCTCCTTGACAGAAGCTATCTTACAGGCACGTCTTCCTCCTGGAGAGGGATGGAACATTGCTGCAGCCTGGTCTCAGTGCCAGCACAGTTACCTGACAGTGGAAGCAGCAGAAAGCACCTGAAGATGATGTATCCTCAGGCACTGTGCCACCATTTTGAATTAGCTTGTAATAAGCCTGGTTATAATCAAAGAAAAGCTTTGCTGGAGAAGCAGAATTTTCTGGTCCTCACTTTCTGTCTTCTGCCACCTGCCATTTATTTCATTCAGATCTACTTAGTATTCTCACACAAAAAAACCCAAAAAACAAACCCAACCAAAAAACAAACAAACAAACAACAACAAAAAAAAAAAAACCAGCAACCCACTGCATTGCCTGAAAACCACCACTTCAATCAGCCCTCAGCTCAAACTCTGGCTTCAGCAGAAGCTGCACAATATGAGGAAAAAATGTCATGACCTTAGGCCACCAAGACTGCTTCACGTCTCCTCCCTTGCCAAGGCAAGACATCCATCTGCACTCTGCATACAGTACAATGCTCTCAGCAGCAGTGAGACTGGCAAAGAGGTTCTGGGCATAAGCTATTTTATGTGCTTAGAGTCTATCCAGAAATCCCTGGAGATTACAATATCTGCAAGTTTAAAGTTCTTCTAGGCACTGCAGTTACGAAGACAATGTGATAAAATAAACATTTTAAGGATGCAACCTGAGGCTTGAAAATATGCTGAAGCAACAACTTGCAAGCACTGCAAGGCTTCAACACCACCCCAAAGATGGCATGTTTCAGGTTAGCTACGTGTTCCACAGGCACTTGCCACCTTTCTGCAAGCTTTATAATAGATGGAGTGCCTCAGTTTAGTATGAGCATAGCAGCTCAGAGAGGGAAGCACTGGCAATGGCTGGACAATCACTCTTCAAGATGGATATCCTTGTCTTTGCCCTCAGGCGTGACACATGGCTGCAGAATGTAAGAACAGCAGATTATGGGAGCAGGCAAATAATGGAGGAAAATGAAAATCACATCTGTTCTGACAATTAAAATGGGACACCCCTCATGTAGCAAGGATCACATCATTTGTCTGCAGAAGAACTTGCTCTGCACATCCTTAATCACGCTGAGCAAAAGGGGATGAATGTATGACATGAGGACAAATTTGTGACAAGCAGCCCTGAAAGATTACGTCTTAGCCCTGAGGAATCGCTATATAAGTAAGCCTCTTGGGAAGAGCCATACAAAGAACTTTGTCACTGGCACCGGGCATAGTTTGGCACTACATTTAACCTTCAACTCTTACTCAAAAGACAGAGCTTGCAGTGTGTTATCATCAAATCAGAGCCTTCTCTTTGCAGTACTTCAGGTTTTGGAAGGCTTGTAACTGAACTGCTAAATTTGCTAGAAGTGACTCTTGTAGTTTAATTTCACATTGTGAGAAAAAGTTCTCTAATTATTTTGATGGAAGATACCACAGTCCTTCAGGTGTTTTTCTTGAAGCATACATTTACAGCTCAGTCAAGCTCCTAGTGAAGGCAGAGGAGTCCACTGGTCTCTAAATACTAAAGGGTAAGTGAAAATAGATCATGGTACTTTTTGTAAATTACAGAGCAGCAGTTGTCTTCCTATCTACTTTCCTTCTTCTGCTTTCTCTTTTGTCATTGCTTTTCTTTTTTTTTTTTTTTTTTTTTTTTTTTTTTTTTTTTTTTTATATTTCTTCCTGGGACTTCTGAATAATGTTGTAATAATAGGAATCATAGTAAAAGCGTAAACAGAATCCTGGTGCTTTAGGAAAAATGATGAGGTCTCTCATGCAACCCTTCCTTAAGTAAACCATGGAAATATGCCTGTATGACTGGAGATACTTGGCTTCAGTTTTGCATGAGAAATCCTTTGGAAAGAATACACAAAATGTTCTTGAAAAGGTTACTACTATCCCTGTTCAGCAAGATCCTTCGTTATGGGCCTTCACCAGGACACAAGCATACACACTTTGGAAGCTGTAGGAAAGCTCAGCTTTCCATGATCATCAGTGTCTAATGCTCACCCAGCATGCTCTTTCCAGCTGACCAGCCACACACACACTGTGAACAACCCTTTCCCAGCTGCCTCTCTATCAGGCTCACCTTCAGCAACTCCTACCTCTTGGGCATTCCTGGCATGGGGTACTGTTCTAAGTGCCAGCCCCTGAGATGAGTGCTGCCACTTGGCAAGCCTGCAATCCACTGGCCAGGTGCTCCTGGACTGTACAATTGCAAAAGTGACCAGACTTTACAGAGGGTTTCTAGTGAGGCCTCTGTAGATGCTCCAGCACTGCGCTCCCTCCCTGCCTGGACACCATGCACACCTACTACAGCACTGCCAGCATCTCATCCCTGCCATGGGGACTAAGTCATTAGGGGACAATTCCACCAGATTTAAAAAAGTCAAACATGGATTTAACCTTAAGTGCTGTTCATGTCAAAAAATATGTATCAGTGCAAACTGCAAGGCTGGAAAAGCCCAACCTTTCATTATCATTTCAATTTTTAAATGTTTGGGTTTTTTTTTCCTACTCTTTATATGATTTGCTGCAGATCTGACTCATCTCCCTGGCCAGGTTGGTGTAAGATTATCCTTGCTACAACTACCAGCCCCCAAAACTATGTTGTCAAGGCTTTTTGTTATAAGCCAACCCACAGAAAGAACGTGGAAGGAAGTTAGTCTACTGCAGGCAAACACTGTTATGGCACACAGTGCTGTCAGGGGAACCAAACTGAAGGATTCCCCTTCTTATGCAGGCATGGGGGAATGCACTGTAATTTGGCATTGTCTGAACAAAAGCATAGGCCAAAAAGATCATGTAGCTGCTTTCCAGCCTTGCAAGTTGTGATATTCTTGAACTAAAAATAGCTTTTACTATATCAGTTCTGCAGTTTCTAGTGTCAGTCCTTGTCGCTTTACATGACTCCAGTTTCTGTTTTAAGTCACAATACCTGACCACTACCCCTGTGCCACATGGAAGAAAGGACAAGGCCAGTATAAAACCTTGCCCATCACAAAACCTTCCCCTTCATTTTGGGCCTACTGATGAATGCTGGGGAAGTGGCAGTGACAGGGGGGAAAGTGGTCACAGACTGTAAATTAAAGCAATCCACAAAGATGCCTTTGTTTATGCTGGAGATGTCTCTTGTATGTGAGCATCTCTGCATGGTGTTGCACACTGTTCACTCTAGTGTGCTAGTGGCACACTATTCCTTGGGCACAGATGCCCTTTCCTCCCGCTAGACTCTGCTCCAAAAGATGCAGTTCAGTGGATAAAAGAGCTGGTATGGAAGGACTGCTACTCTGAGGCCAGAATCATGTTCTGAATTGGTGAGATTGGCTATTTCCAGAACGACAGGCTCTGTAAAAGTGCAGAAATGACCACAGTCAAGTGAGAATATGATAAAGAAAGCTAAATTAAGAAAAAGAGTTCTTTAATACAAATTATTGGGTTTAGTTTCAGAATTCATTCTTTTGTATGTTGATCAGTAGTTAAATGACAGTGTTGCTGTTTTGTTCCTAGAGCTGTATGAGCCCAATTCCTGTGTTCCTAGCACCATTATAAGGCACATGACACCAAGGAGCTTCTGATGAAATCCCTTGATTTTAAATATGCATTATAGCTTTGAGGATCGTTATTAATGTTCCTTCATGACAGATGCTGTATGGGTTTGTCCTGTACATCCAGGGTCTGCAGTAACAAAACAACACTAAAAAGGGTAAGCATCAAGCAACCCTGGCTTACTAGCACAAATTCAGTTTTGCCTGTTAACACTGGTTCAGCAAAGATCATTACTGCCTCAGAGCAGCTTTGGCATACTACTTACTCTTTGAACAAGAACATGAGAAATTAAAATCCACAATGAATGATCAAAACAGAAGTAATGGCTATACTTTCTTGGATGCTCCACATGACAAATGGTACATTTGATAGGGAAAAGCACAGCTCCTTTCTCCCAAAGGATATTTTTCTGCTGTAAGCAGAAATAGTTCTGCCCTCCTCCCAGGAAAGCACTGGTCACTCCACTTTGCTTCCTGCCTACCTTCCTACCTGATATCTGCTGCCACTCTTCTGGACAGTTGCACTTTGTTTCCTGACCCATCTTTTCTACTTGTACAGTGAGGAGCAGAAATAAGAAATTCTCCTTTAGAGAAGGAAAATCTGTTTTCTCACTTACACTGTCCTGATTGGCTACATGAGTTGGAGAGACTGAATGGGCCAACATGCAGAACTACACTGCACCACTGGAGCTCTGAGGCTTGGTATTATCTAAAGTGGGAAGGAGTCTCACAAAGCTGGTAAGGCCTGGAACAGGTCTACTTACTATATGCAAGGTACTTTGAGAGATGAGAAAGAAACAAAATCAGAATCATCCAAATTCATCCAACATTCAACAGAATTTCATTTTCAATTCTTCATATGGAAATTTAATCCAGACTCTGCAATTACTCTAAGTAAACCTGACACTCAGATTCTGTCATCCTTGATTTTGCTGGGCTACAAGTGACTGATTTAAATGGGCACTATCCAGCAGTGTCTTTTGTTCTTCATGCAGTCTCACTTATTTCAGTTGGACTATTTACCTACAGTCAATAAGGTGTGTCAGAGTATAATTAGACAAACAGGAATGTAAATTTAGGGTCTCGGTTCTGCATCATCTTTTAAAAGAAGGTAAGAAACAAACTCTTGGTAAAACCAGAAGCACCTCAGATGTTTCATGTCCATCTCCCTCATCTGATTTCCTTTTTGTTTTTCACTTCCACAAGTAAAATTTTAAACACAAATTATTCAGAATAGTTATATTGTAAATATTCTATTCAGAACCTCTATAAGTGTATAGAAAGAAAGTATGTATGCCAGCTTAGAGCTTGGAGACAGCTGCCCTTTCTCTGTATATATATATATATGTATATATATATATATATGTATATATACACACATATACACACACACACACACACACACACACACACACACACACACACACACACACATATATATATATATATATATATATATATGTGTGTGTGTGTAAACATATACACATATATGGCAACCTGCAAAGCAATACAAAGCACTTTAGCACCCAACTCTGTTGGCTGAAAAGCACTGTTAAAAAACATCAAGGTACCATCACAACTGTTCCACTTTTTGCATAATTTTATTTAAGGCATTTCTACTGGCATAGGAGAATTATGACCTCAGATCTTTTCCTCCTTAAATTAACTGGCTAGTATTAGCCAGGTATGCTGCTGGCTATACCTCAGGCCATAAACTGCAGCCCTGGCATAGAGTTCCACTACTGCATTACTGACAGGTAATTCTTGAGTGCAACCCAGCTGAGATCACTGCTACTATTACTCTTTATGGGTTTAAACTGGAAGAGGGGAGATTTAGACTGGATGTTAGGAGGAAGTTCTTTCCAGTGAGGGTGGTGAGACACTGGAACAGGTTGCCCAGGGAGGTTGTGGCTACTCCCTCCCTGAAGATGTTCAAGGCCAGGTTGGAGGAGGCCTTGAGTGAGCTGTACTAGTGGGAGGTGTCCCTGCCTATGGCAGGGGGTTGGAGCTAGATAACCTTTGAGGTCCCTTCCAACCTTACCGTTCTATGAGCCTATGATTCTGTACACACCTCCATCCTGGAAAGTTCTGCCAGCCTTCAGCACCAGCTGCTGAAGGACCTTCTAATGTTACGTGTATGAGCTAGCACAGGGCACCCAGGATAAAAACTGAGAGAGACCCAGAGAGCATTTTACACTGAGTAACAGTGACAAAAGAACGATGTTGCATCTGGAAATTCTTCTCCAGAGTTCACTGAGGAACTGGTACTGTTCCTATAGACATGATAGATTCTGCTCAGGTAAGCTTAAATAGCGGCAGAATAAAACTTTGCAAGTCTTTGTCTCGTAATTTAGAAAACTCAGAATAACTCATCCTGAATGCCAGCTTCCCTGATCCATGGGTTCATTTAACATGCATGTGTGAAGATGGGCATCAGCTCCTCCTTTAGATGATGAGTGAAAGTTTGCATAGACATCACAAAAGTATTTTCATTTAAGTCAGCAAATGAAGCTCCTGGGACAATTAGGGAAATTTGCCACTTTGTGCCAAATGCAGATGCAAGAATCAGAGTTATGAAAGGAGAGGCTAATATGTCAATCACTGCTAATATAAGGAAGATGAAGAACTGCTGGCTTGAGCATTTGCTGGTATTTCAATAACAACTGTACAGGCACCCCCTCCAAAAAGGGTATTCAGCTCACCCTGACAGGAGCTCTTTTGTCAGTAGAGCTTCCAGACACTGCATCAGCAGGAACCACTCACCTGCCAGCCTAGCTGTGCCCACACAAGGGCTGTTGCAGTGAGAACTGTGACAGGAGCCATACTTTTTCATATTAAAACTGACTAATCAACAATGTCTTTCTGTATAGCCTGAAAATTAAGCAGCAACATCTCGGCTCATCTAACTTCCCAGAATTTTAGATTCCTGTATGCGTGTATGTAAAAGGTAAGGGCATGCAAAATAACACTGTAAATATTAAGTTATCTTTTGTGCTTGGAAGGATTATACATTAACTCCAAGCACTATAGTCATTAAACTTAAAACAACTTGGAAAGAAATTCAGTGCAAACAAGCAATGAAGGCTGTTAAGTTTAAAAAAAAAATAAGAGAGAGGGAGAGGGGAGGGAGAGAG
>VWZE01017635.1:1343797-1370467 GCA_013396675.1 Eubucco bourcierii
CTAATTACTGCTCATGTCCAGTCTGTAAGAGAGCTAAATTCACACTAGAGCCCCAGGGCACATCCCAGTTGTCTCGCTGTGCAGAGTGATGGCTAGGAGCAGAGGCAGGGGCGGCGGTGCCTGAAGGAATTATCAGGGGGCACCTCCCCATTCCCCACCCTTACCTGGGCAGTCTTGGGCAGGGGCACCACGGCGTTGCTCCTGCGGCCTCCCATGCGGAACTTGGCTGCCTTGTAGATTTTCCAGTAAACAAAGAGCACCACGCACAGGGGCAGGTAGAATGCGCCACCGGTGGAGACGATGGTGTACGATGGCTCCTGGCTGACCTGACAAAGCTCCTGTTCAGGGCTGTAGGTCTCCCCCCAGCCAAAGAGGGGAGCAAGGGAGATGGCAGCAGAGAGTGCCCAAGTGAGAGCAATCATGATGTTGGAGATGCGGCGGCGGGTGAGCAGCGTGTACTCCAGGTGGCGCGTGATGGACCAGTAGCGGTCCAGGGCGATGGCAGTGACGTTCCAGATGCTGGCTGTGCAGCACATGACATCAAAGCAGACCCACACGAGGCACAGCTCCCGGCCCAGCCGCCACCGCCGCCCAGCCGACAGCTCCTTCACCAAGCTCAGCGGCATCACCAGTGCCGCCACCAGCACGTCTGACACGGCTGTGGAGGCCACGAGGTTGTGGGGCACCCGGTGGAAAGCCTTCACTCGCAGGATGGTCACCAGCACCAGCAGATTCCAGAGGAAGGTGGCCACAGTCAGGAGCACCAGCAGCGTCACGATGAGGATGGTGAAGATGGAGTAGGGCTCCCGGGCCCTCCACGTGCTGCTGCCCACCAGTGCGGAGGCAGCCGAGGAGACGTTGGTGTCTGCATTAGTTGATGACGTGTTGGCACCAATGTTGGGCTGACACTGGCCCCGTGGGCTGCAGGGGTTCAGGGTCTCCGCCATGACCGAGACTGAGGCTCGGCCCCTCACTACTTCTGCACACGAGCACTCTCCCTTCCCAGGTCACCTGTCACAGTCCCTAGACCCGCCGCGGAGGAGCGGGAGCCCGCAGCCGGTCTCCCCTCAGCAGCCGCCCGCCATGTGCTGCCGCCTCAAGGCAGACCGCACCCTCTCGCCCCGCGGCGCCACCGGGCACCCGCAGTCGCCCGCCGCTCCTCACGCCCATACTAGGAGAGGCTGCGGCGCTACCGAAAAGGCTTCTCCGGGACCGCGGCGAGGAGCAGGCAAGGGGAGGGCGGCACCGCCGCTCCTGCCCCGCCCCAACGGCCGCCTCGGAGGCGGTAGCGGAGCCCCTCTCTGTTCTGCTGCGGTGAGAGGTACCACTTCCACCGGCATCTCTTAGCTCCCGTGAGGCGGCCGGACACCGCCGCCTCCCTACCGCCCCCGATGAGCTGACGGGACACCTCTTTCTCCTGACAGCAGCCGTGAGATGACGGAACGCCACCCCGTTCTCCACACAGCACCTGCGAGGCAGTTCAACACCCTCTGCTCCTCACCGGCCCTGCCCACCATGATACCCTTAGCGCTGCCACCAGAGCGTCGCCTCGAGTAAGCGGCCTCTTGCCGCCGGTGGGCGCAGCCCACAAGGTTGGTGACGGTTTTGGTGCTGAACGCGAGTTGCTTCTAGGATGTAGCACTTAAATGGGAAGTTTTATACGTTAAAAAAACAAACAAACAAACAAAAAACAACCTGCCAACCAACCTATTAAAAAAGAGAAGGCAAGTCTTACATTTTAAAGCGTCAGGGAATGTCCTGATCTTTACGTCTGTTTCAGGGCAGATTTACAGGTGTGATTTCTTTAAGGGCAGGTGCCCAGCCTCTGAAAACACACTGCTCCCCGAAAAGCAAGGTGCTACAAAAATAATTTTAGACCTGTTACACAACCTCTTTTAAAGTCTGTAATAGATGTTATCAGGGTGTTAAAAAGCAAAGAGTTTTGCACTTCCTGACAAGCAGTGTGACAGGATCCTATACTAACCTGAGTACTACGTTTTAGGTAAATGTCTAATGTCTTTGGCCGGCTATCATTTCTGGGATCCTTTATAAGCCACATGCAGAATCTCCACTCCCTTTGTTTCACCTTAGCCTGTTAATGGGACGATTTCAGTGGGGCAAAACTGGACAAAAACACAAGTTCATCTTCCTTACCAGCTCGGATGGTGCTGTTGAGAGACCTCCAAAGGGATTTCAAGTTATCAAGGGTCGGAAAGTAAGACCAAAGAAAGTCTGTGACATATGTTTCACTGCAAAAGGCAGCACACCTACAATCACAAATGATAGTGGAGCATAGTTTGGGGACAGATCAGTTACTTGGTTTTGAGGTAGAGAAGGAGTATTTTCTGGGTCAAAGTAGTCCCATCTAAATGAAAGCAGTTCAAAGCAATGTTTTCTTGGTTTCATGTCACTGAAGAAACAGCATCATCTCAAAAAACAGCAAACCCATACAGCACGACTGTAACCCACAGCAAGCAGAGTCTAACTTGGCTTATTCAGAGATCCTAACTTCAAAATCTGAAACAATAATGAAGTATTACAGAAATGATAGACAATGACTATAGTCAGAATAATCAGCCTGTTTTGTTGGTTAACTTTTTGATGCCACTTCAGATTTTCCAGGTTCCTAATGGAGACATGATTTTGGTTGTTCTTTCCTATAGTAATTCTAACAGCTGTTCTAGCGTAAGGGAGTAGCAAAGAGAAAACTATCTTCATTACTTACCAACTTTTACTATTAGAACAGAACTTCTGATGTCTTACATTCTGTAATCAGAGCTACCACTAGGCAGAATCTGACAGAGCTGATCAAGAAAAGCCTTTTCACAATACTGCTGCAAGTTAAGCCTTAAAACCACATCAGAAACAATGAAACCCTGGTAAAAATTTGCCAGGGTTGGCAAACAGCCTGTGACTGCTTCACGAGCAGCTTTATATGGTTTGTCTTTACATTCCTCCTTTCTAATTTGTGTCTCACTTGGTTAGTTAATGTCACTTTTAAAATGGCAGACAAAGAGTAACCAAACTAGAATTTGTTTCTTTAAAAGGCATCCAGACCTAAAAGCAGTAAGGGGAACAAGTGGATAAAAATGGTCTTTAACTTCTAAATGCTTCAACAATTTTCAGTCCAATTTCATGAACCTAATAAAGGAATCAGATAATCTTGTTGCAATTTGGATAGTCCAAGGACTTAAGACAGACTGCAAATAAAGAAACCAAACTCAGACTAACTGAAGAAGTTTCAGGTTAGGGGCCAAAATGGGCCAGAACATGGCCCATTCTTGTGTGGGGATATTTCATTTGTGAGTTGTGGGCTATATGTGGGCCACCATTAAAGCAGCCCAGATCTCAAAATCTTCCTGTCCTAGAACATGTGCATTCCATCCCTTCCCTCCCGTTTATTATGTGTATATTATGTGCCACTTCCTGCTAGCTACATTCTAGTTCACACATCAAATTAATTGAAATCTCCTTCTTTTTCCTCCCACTTGACTGAAATAACCTAGTCTTATAATACAAAGGCTTAAATAAAGTCTCAAAGGGATTTATTTTCTTATTAATAATTACCCCACTGCTTTCTTGTCTTGTGAATGCAAAAGCTTAGTGCTCCTCAAAGATTGCTATGGCAACAATGGCATTGCAATGTCTCAGAAACCAGGATATACTTTGAAAAATGGGAGAGGGAATTTTTAAAAATGAGGATACTGGCATGTATTCTGAATAACAGAAAAGCAAATAAATATTGCATGAAATGGTAAAAATAAAACACCAAGAAAGAGATCAAAACCCCTCACCATTTTTTTTCCTATTGAAACTGAGGAAGGGCCTAGTTTAATGTACAGCTACAGTATTACAGTTACTGTCATGTCAGAGTGCAATAAAGACAATGAAAATACTTTGGTTTATTCACTGATACTTTTCAGTGACTTCAGAAAATAGACAGTATCACTAAGGTTGGAAGAGACCTCAAAGATCATCAAGTCCAATCCATTACCACAGACCTCAAGACTAGACCATGGCACCAAGTGCCACGTCCAAACGCGTCTTGAACACCTCCAGAGATGGTGACAGCACCACCTCCCTGGGCATCCCATTCCAGTAGCCAATGACTCTCTCAGTCAAGAACTTTCTCCTCACCTTGAGCCTAAACTTGAGAGTACAGTTTGCATGTCCATAGTTTCTTCTTTTAACAAAGTACAACAGT
This sequence comes from Eubucco bourcierii, assembly GCA_013396675.1. Taxonomy (NCBI): domain Eukaryota; kingdom Metazoa; phylum Chordata; class Aves; order Piciformes; family Ramphastidae; genus Eubucco; species Eubucco bourcierii. The sequence goes on from VWZE01017635.1 coordinate 1,348,002, forward strand.
GGGTATCTTCAAAAGATAACTGGTATTGCAAACTCTTTCATTGTTCTTAAAATAAGCAAATAAATGTGACTAGGGACCTGGAGCTAAATCATAGAATTTAAAGTAAACACAAAATAATGTTATCTTTCCATCTTGATGTTTGGAGATTTGTAAGTAGAAAAGTCTCAGGGATGCAAAACACAAAAGGATGGGAAATAGTAATGTGCTTATTAAATCTAAGAGTAGAAATACTTCACATCTTCCTTTGCATCTGTTCTCACTTTTCTCTGGTAAGAATTGCTGAGAAAAGGACTTGTGACAGAGGTGAGGAATTGCAAATTGTATATCCTAGTCCTTACCACCTTATCGAACACCACCTGAAAAAATCACTCTTCTGGCTGTCAACGTCGAAATAAATCTCCTCAGACTCAGGGTTGTCATAATTTTGGGTTGGTTTTTTTTTTTTTTCTGTCAGTCTGAAAGTTCTTAACACAGCTTAACCCTCCCCACATCCTTCTAAGTCCTGTCCAAGCTCCCCTTTGTAGAGCTGTGTTCCAGAAGTATCTGTCTGCACCAGACAGCAGGCCAGCTTCATTATCCTTGTTTCCAGGCACCTTCAAGGACAGCATGCTGCTTAGGAACGAGCTTTAGTGGATAATGATTCATCTAGATAACAGAATTTCAAATCATTACTTGAAGTGATGCTCTATTTTTATAGCAAATACATAATATTTAAATATAGTTTAAGTGTTTTAGAAACTTGATTTTATCTGTTAGGCATAGAAGCAGATCATTTTTAGACCCCTAAAAATAGACTACACTGAACTTGAGTGTTTTGACTCATTTTCTGTTGTGGTTTCTTTGTTTTTTTCATTTTAGATACAAAAGTCCTATGAGAGTTTCTAGTAGCTGCCCTTTTATTTCATCCTCTGTTTCTGCTACCTCTTTTTTAACAGAAAAACAGCCTTCTTTTTAAAGTGGGTTGTTTTTTTTTTAAAACCAGTTATATAAATTCTGAAATTAATTTGATAAATATCTAGGGAAAAAATGGTTCATCTCAAGGGAAAAACATCCCCTCAAAAGCCCTTTGACAGCTGGTTCCATATTTCTGTGATGGAGAATCTAGATGTCGCATAGGTGCTAGCTAGTAGTTCTTTTATTAATGATAATGAGCAAACCTTTGACAGAATATTTTCCATTCAAATTTCCAATTTTTTGAAACCTACCAGGATATGAGCCACTAAGCACATGGGGTAACCAGCAAAGATCTGTATACATGCATGGATTAGGCTTGCCACAAGACTGTGTGCAAGTGTGTTAGCAAGTAATAAGCCCTAGTACAGCCAAGGCCAACATATGAATACAAAGGGCCTTGTATAGTAGTAGATTTGTACCATTACTTTTCTCCTATGAAACTGGCCACATACACCCCAGACAACTAATAGTCTATAATTGAGTGAACTTTGACCTTGGCTATGGGCTTCTGGTACTGCAAATAATTTTGAGAACAAGCCAGAGTGCTGGGGTTTATTTTGTGTGCGTGTGTGTGTGTTTTGGATTGGCTTTGAGTTTTTGATTGCTTTTTCATTTTGTTGAGGTTTTTTTTAATTATCATTTTTGTTTTCACAATGTACAAAACATGGACTTTCTACTTGTGGATTTTAATATTTCAAAGTGTCAGATTCAAAGCTGTTTAGGAAGTCCACATCCATTGATTTCTATTTTAATTGGCGTCTGAGAAAATTCTGTTGCCCAAATGCCTTTGATTCTCATTCCAGCTCACTTCGAACTTGTGCAGCAGCTCTTTTCACATTTGTATTGAGTGTGGTAGAAAGAGCCTTCTTTCCTTGGACAAAGTGTTCATTAAAAAATCCCCATATGGGCCACCTATTACTTCTAATTAACTCAACTGCCAGGGTAATGTAGAGTGAATGTAAAACAAGGCCTGTGTATGAATTTTTCATGAGTACAGCCTGGAATGTGTGTGTGTGGTTATTTCTCTGTGCAATCCTTTTGAACAGACAAGTTCAGCTGTACTAGTGGGAGGTGTCCCTGCCTATGGCAGGGGCTTGGAACTAGATGATCCTTGAGGTCCCTTCCAACCTTACCATTCTATGATTCTATGATTCATATCCATACTAAAAGGAAAAATTCTTTGAGAAAGTTTGATATAAAACTTGTACCCCTTATTGGTTAGCTTGCTCCTGAAATGGCGTTGGTGTGGCCTCACCTTGATCAGCAGAGGGATCTCTCAACTGAAAGTAGAACATTCTCTTAAGTATTCTTATTTACAAATAACCCCTTGCTGAATTTATGTAGCAAGTGGGACATTGTTGAATTTTGGGCCTCTTGCTACAAGGAACACGTCAAGGTACTGGAGTATGTCCAGAGAACTGCATGAAGACTCTGGAGAACAGGTCTTACAAGGAGCAGCTGAAAGAACCACAGTTCTTTAGTCTGGAGAAAAGGAGGCTGAGGGGAGACCTCATTGCTCTCTACAACAACTTAAAACAGGTTGTAGTGAGGTAGGTGTTGGTTTGCTCTCTCAAGTAACAGGCCTCAAGTTGCACCAGTGAAGATTTGGGTTGGATATTGGGAAAGTCATTCACTACTGGAATGGGCTGCCCAGGGAGGTGGTGGGGTCACTGTCCCTGGAGGTGTTCAAGGCAGGTTTGGACGTGGCACTTGGTGCCATGGTCTAGTCTTGAGGTCTGTGGTAATGGGTTGGACTTGATGATCTTTGAGGTCTCTTCCAACCTTGGTGATACTGTGAAAAATTACTGAAAGGATTGCACTGGAACAGGCTACCCAGGGAAATGGTTGAGCTGTCATCCCTGGAAGCATATAAAAGATGTCTAGTCATATGTAGGACATGGTTTAGCAGTGGATTTAGTAGTGTTAGGTTAATGGTTGGACTTGACAATCTTAGTCTTTTTCAGCCTAAATCATTTTATACTGAAATTTTTTTGAGAGTAGTTGAGTAGTACATGCAAAGCACCAGAAAAAAGATTCATGAATTTTTGAAGTAGAAAATACAACGTTTAAATAATCACTTAGTACTTCACATAGTGCTGCAACAGGCAATGCTGCACCTGCAGCTTAGTACAGGTCGAGGATTCTTTTTCTAGTATTAAAGAATTACCTCTTATAGCATTACAAGTATTGGCTAAATTTTCTTCTGCTACAATTGAATGTAGAAATATGAATTATATGATTTCTATGCAAAAATGAAGTGGTTCATAGTGTGTTGTTTTGTTGGCTTTTTGTTGTTGTTGGTTGTTAGTTTTTAAGCAAAAATAGAGAGGAGCATTCGGAAAAAGTTTTGGAACTGTTAAACGTGATTTTGCAGAGCCTATAATTTTCTTATTTTTAATTCTGATCAAGTAGGAAAAAATAGTCAATGGTTATGTTTCTCAGTGTTGTGGCTAACAGAAGTGTTTGGGAAAATGGACTGCAATTGTAGAGAATGCTCAGGTTTTATTTTTTTTGAAAGGTGAATGCAGTGCTTAAGCTGGATGATGCCAATGCAACGAAGGCAGCGTGGCTCTAGATAGCACTCTGATTTTCTTTTTATCTTCCATTCTTAATGGCATCCTTCCTCTACCTCTCCTCACAACTCTCTATCAAAAGTTTATTGTGGTAGCTAAGATGAGAGGGGAAAAAAGGTAATCCCTTCCTCACATGGCTGTGCAATAAAGAGATCTGACACAAGCAACATTTATAGTATTTATGACTTTGATGCAAGCCAGCAAATTTTTTAGAAGTGAAGAGCATTTAGAAGTTGAAGAGACTGGATTCTTATTTTCACAGCTTAACATCTTCTATAAATCTAGAGCAAATAAAAGCGTTGGTAACAGTTACCCAAATTGTCCTGTCAAGCCAGGCAGCTAAAATCCCAAGGAAATCAAGCTACTACAGCCAAAGTCAAGAGCAGAAAGATTTTATTCTGCATGCCTAGCCAGCTGATTCTAGGCTTCTTTCATAACTGTTATTTTAGTTTGAAAAAACACTCATCCAATCTACCACTTAAAGGCTAACAATTCTGTCTTTTCCAGTTACTTTCTTTTCCAGAAATAACTGGAGAATTGTCTCCTAAACAGGCCTCTGGTAAGACTGAAAACAAATGATAGACCTGTAGCGTACCCTGCCTTGCTTCACAGTGTAAAATTAAGAGACCTCTACCTAAAATTGCTGTTGTTTTGGTTTTTTTAATGCCATAGACCTTTTTCACCCTTCCTGTGAGGGCTTCCTTCCCAGGCCCTTTGATTACTGGCTTGAAAGCAAATAATTAGCGTATCTAAAGTTTTGGTAGCTTACTTAAACTGAGTCATCAACTCACACATGAAACAAAAAGGCAAATTTTACAGCAGACCTAAGCAGATAGTATCTTATTCAGCTCCCAAGTACTGCCCTATACAGTCAATAAATCTTTACCTGTGACAGTCACCCTGAAAATTTTGATGGCAACACTTTCTGACTAGTCCTGTGCTTGCCTGTAACTCAGCAGGGTTATGGCACAGCAAACTGTTACCAGGATGAGATTTTTCATGATTATGAGCAGTATCTCAGCAATGGAATTCTCCTTTATGGGTCTGTTCCAAGAACTGTCAAAAAATCTTCTAGTTCAAGCAGGACAATTTTGATCACCCTTTAAGTGGTTTAAAGAGTCCAATTTCTTTGTCAAGGTTCTCAGAGAAAGAAGGCAATTTCTCAAGGCACACAATATCAGTCCCCAAGCTATCAGTCACTGTTATGAGACAAGCCTTGAGAGTGTGATGGCTGAGGTCTATTAACTGTTCACAAGATTGATAACAGGGTAAACTGCAAAGGAAATGTTAGATTTCCAATCAGTTTGACAATCTTTTAAACTTCTTGCAACACCATAGTAGAATAGATTCTGCCTGATACACAGAGATATTTCATCAGAAACTGTTTTTCATTTACAATTCCATAAAGAAAGGTAACTGCATCTGCCTAAGCCTGGAAGCTGAAGTCCTTTTTTTTTTGATTCCAACTTACTCAGCTTGGGAATTTCTCTTCTGCTTAATCAGGAAATTACAGTGTGAAATAGCAGACTGTGTAGTTACTGTGCAGCAATTCTACATCTATAATGCTTAAGTAACAGTGGTAACTTTTTTTTTTTTTTTTTTTTTTTTTTTTTAGTACTGCTCCAGAGCAATACCACCCAGACTTTTAATCTCCTAGATGAGATTATTTCAAAGATATCTTTGTATTTGGGTAGGTAAGAAAATGTAAATCAAATATACCAGGATGGAGCTGCAGAGACTCCTGACAAACCTGGTTTTTTCCATTGTCCTCATATCAGACTTCAGAAATCAAATGCATGCATTCTTCCAAAGAAAAAAGATGAGTAGAGATGGCAGTTGTCTAGCTGCCAGAAAAAGGCAGCCTTCTGTCCTCAGGAGTGACAGAAAAAAGGGAGTTCCCTGTGGAGCAGATTTTTTTCTGACATAGAGAAGAGGCAGGAGTTCTGACGTGCTTTTAAACTCAACCAGTTCTGGCTGTGCAGAACATGGTGAGACAGGTGGTCACTGACTGTACTCATCACCTCACATTTACAGAATCACAGAAAACATCTGGCTGGAAGATATCTCAGATCATCCAGTTCAACCTTCCACCCAGCACTAAACCATGTCCCTAGGCACCAGCTCCACTTGTGCCCACATAACAACATTGATCTTTACAGTGGTTTACTGAAGCTTTGGTTACACTTTTTTTTTTTTTTCCCCCCAAGTAATTAATATTGCACATCTAATGAGTCCCTCAGAGTTAACCTGATAGTGTAACTGCACAGCTTGGAAGTACAGACAGAATCCTTTAACTGCATGATCCTGCAGTCTCAGAGATAACTCAAAATGCATTATTAATAAACAGACAAGAACTATTTTGACACCTATTATTTATAAATATATAAGTAAGCCCAGAATCAAAGATTAGAACTCAATGAGCCAGGCATCATGTACTTAATGTTGTTTACCTTTCACAGCAAAATTGTCTTTTCACTGCAACCCTGTTGTTCTAGCAACAACATTTATCTACTTAAATATACTGACATATCAGAAGTTCTCAATACCTGATCAATGTTAAATCTTGAAAAGTCTGTCAGGCCTTAATGGCAGTTTCATAAAAGGGCAAAAAATGTAGGGCATAAAAGTTCTAAATGGTAGCAGTAGCAACGGAAGGGTCATACTATTTTCCCCTCTAAAATGATCTGTTTTTAATATGGGTGTAAAGAAAGCCTGTCTAGGTTTTCTGCAGTACTTGAATGCAGAGATCAGATTTAAATTTGACATGCTGAATTACAGAATTAACCAGGTTAGAAAAGATCTCTAGAACCATCAAGTCCACCCTAACACCTTCTAATTAACTAAACCATGGCACTAAGTCTCCTTTTAAACACGTCCAAGGATGGTGACTGTGACTCCACCACCTCCCTGGGCAGCCCACCCCAATGGGCAATCACTCCTGTGAAGACCTTCTTCCTAACAACTATCTTAAACCTGCCCTGGCAGTTTTGAGACCATATCCTCTTGTTCTACGAGTGCCTGGGAGAAGAGACCAACCCCCACCTGGCCACAACCTCCTTTCAGGTAGTTGCTATTTCAATAGACCTAAGGATCAACAGTCCATTTTTTATTTGAGTAACTACATATGCTTGCTGGACTCATAATTGGTTCCAAATTACATTTTGGATGTTAAAAAAAGGGGGAAAAAAAAAGCTGTTCTACTAAGATCATACATTTTAGTCTTTCCCTGCATAAACAGGTGCACATTTTGAAAGTGTTATTGCCCATCACTACTGCAGCCTCCTAAAAAGTTACCTGTTTCTACAATGGTAGATACAAATATCATGTTTGTAATATGGTTACTCTTTTGCCCAATTTACGTGTACTACTTTAATTTCATCACCATGTTTGTTCGGTTTGCAGCATGTATTCTGCTCTCTTCCATTTCAGTCTTCTGTATTTCTCCTTCAAGATATCCTTCTAGTCTATTCATGCTCCATTTCACTTTTTCACTTATGAAATCTCTCCGCCCCTGCAATCCTGTGGCAGTATCTTTGATTTTGCCCATCACTGATCTGCTAAGACTAAAAAGCAGTTCAGAGGTTACAACTGCAAAAATTCTCACTGTACCAAGGTTATGGAACATTTAAAAAAAACCCATTATATCTAGGCTCAGAGTTTCAATTTATGTAATCTACTTTTCTTAATTTTCTTTGAATATTCATAAGAAAGTACAGTTAAGTGTTTACCAGATGGATACATTTAGATTTAAAGAGAACATGAAGCAAACACTTCATTAAAAAGTTATTTTATCACATGGAAAGAAACAGTATTAAGCATGTCCCATATGTGGGTTTGTTTGGTTTTTTTTTTTTAATAAGCTTGGACAGTGTATTTCTACTGTGTTTCATACATATATGATATATTTCATATCTGTATTTCATACAGATACTATGACTGAAATTAATCACAAGCTCCCACAGCCTAATTATTCATAGCTATGCTGTATTCTAAAGGAATCGTCCCATATTATACTTCAACATATTTTATGGACAAGAGTTCCGTAGCACTAAAATTCCTTGCAACAATTCCGGTGAACAAAGTTTTTTTTTTTCCTTTTCTTGCACTCTAATCTGTCCTTGTGTTATTTACTCCCAAAAATTTTCACAGGTGTGCATAGACAAAAGGGTAAATGTAAAACAAATTAATCTAGACAGGGTTTTTTTATTTAATAAAAACTCTCTAGTATTGACTTAAGATAACTGTATTCAAATATCTTCTTCCTTACAAGTATGGCAAAATTACTTCACCACACCCTCCCGTCTTTCGTCTCCCTTCCAGTCTTCCTGAGCTGAAAGATAAAAGATGTTCACAAAAACAAAATCATAAAAATATCCAAAAATGTGGAAAAGAGAGCAGTTTAAATGGGAACTGCCAGGCTATTCCAATGCCACAAGCCATTTTAAGGAACATCCAATCAACGAGAGAACTGTCGACCGTCTGATTTCTTGTTAATGTGTTTGAAGATTTTAGCTTTGTGGACACTCTTTGACTTCTGGTAACCAAATCCTCCACCTCCGCCTCTTTTCTGTAGTCTTCTACCATGGTTGCTGTGCACATCTGGAAATTTATTGGTTAAAGAACTTAAAAAGGAGTAATATGAAACACTGCTTTTTAGGTACTGCAAGAGTTATTGAGAGAGAAAAAAAAAAAGAACATTATACAGTAAGGAGGGACTGTTCGCAAGAGTGTCTAGCGATTGGACAAGAGGGAATGGTTTGAAGGTTACGGAGAGTAGGTTGAGACTGAAACTTATGATTCTTCAGCACAAGGTGGGTGAGACTCTGGAATAGGTTGCCCAGGGACACTGTGGATGCCTCCTCCCTGGAGGTGTTTAAGGTCAGGTTGGACAAGGCCTTGAGCAGCTGAGTCTAGTAGAGGTGTCCCTGCTCATGACAAGGAGGTTGGAATAGATGATCTCCAAGGTCCTTTTCAACCTAAGCCATTCTATGATTCTATAATTGCAGTCAAAACTAGAACTTTCAGCCTGTGAAACTAACTAATGCTTTTATTCCTCCAGCTGTCCAGCTAGGTTGGATCAAGTACTACTGCTTCGAATTCCATCTACTAGAGGTTTAACATTAATATACACAGCCTTCTATTTCATGCTCTCATCCCTCTCTTTCAATGGTGCATTATTATTAAACTTAGGAGCATGTACCTTTCAATGGAAATAATTTTGATCAAAGAACAGCACTCTAGAACTTGCATGCATGCCTACATCTGAGGATCCGCCACGCCACAGCAACTGAAGCACATACAGCACATACATGCACTACAACACAGATGTCTGTAGGCAAATGTTGCAATTTTAGCATTTGTTTTGGTAAATTTGTTGAACAATGCATTTATGTGATCAATAGAAAAAAAAAAAATCAAAATCTGAAGTAACACAGGAACTTCAGTAAGTTGCATTTAACAATTCTAATGCAGAAATTCAGCTTTGAAACACTGCAGTAAAAGGATACTGAGGTCAACGAATGGAGGAATCTTAAAACCAAATGAAAGGCAGACTTTTGGGAGATCCAAGTTATTGACATCATAGATCTGCTTCAGAGAATGGGAGTCATAAGCTCTAATATAAGCTTTGTATGCTTCCTGGGCTGACTTGTGAAGGAAGTAGTTCTTCTCAATCAGTTTTTCCAGCTGGCAAGGGGGCGGTAAAAAAACCCAACAACAAACAAATCAAAAAATCAAGCAATATATTCAGTTACGGCTGTAAGAAGTGTGTAAATTATATTCAAACATATTATTTACTGTGTTACTTGCACTGACAATCACTATTCATCTTCTAAGACACATGTTACTCACAATTAACTCGAACATCAGTAACTCTTCAACAAAAGCTACTCAAACTCTCCTTGCTATGCCAGACAAGAAGCTGAAAGTAGGTTTATATCACTGTGGGTTTGTGATATAATATAAAAAAATACCCCTCAATTCTTGGAAGGAAATTTGTACTGTATAATGATGAAATTTAGTACTGGACTTTAAGATTAATCTTTAATTTCTAAGCATTTTATGAGTTTACTGTCATCAAGGTACAATATTGTGCAGATTTATCGCCCAATATTCCTCTACAGAGACTGTTCTGAACAAGCACACATATTTTTAAACTGCAGGCTTTGCAGATGACCATTCTCCACATGAATTATTATAGATATTCAAAGTAGCTGTAACATGAAGCCATTTCATACCTGAGACTGGATGTCTGAGATTTTTGACCAAGAAAATTCAAATTCACTTAGTGGTACCTTAAAAAAAATACAAGAAAACATTAAAGTAATTTATACTACGTAAATAGTGAATCTATTTAAGACCTTAGACAAAGGGAGAAAGTCCTGCATAATGGACTTCAATACCACAGCTGTATCTGTATATTGTATTTACATCAACATGCCAGTATTATCACTTCCTTTAAGCCAGAGTAATAGATGCCCATTATGACACTTTACTTCTTTTGCTTTAGAAGTTACACCAATTGTAACTAAAGTGGCAACAAGCCCACAAGGAGAGCAGTCAAGAAAAGCTTAGGTGGTTACACTTTCTTTTGGAATTGAACAAAATGCAACTGGCTTTTCAAATAGAAAAAAAAAAAAAAAACCTGCATAAGCAATATCCAGGTTTTAATGTCTTCTGGATGGTCAACCTCCCACTATTCTTCTAACAAGATTAAATATAGAATTACAGAATGGTAAGGTTGGAAGGGACGTCAAGGATCATCTAGTTCCAACCCCCTGCCATAGGCAGGGACACCTCCCACTAGTACAGGTTACTCAAGGCCTCATCCAATCTGGCCTTGAACACCTCCAGGGAGGGAGCATCCATGACCTCCCTGGGCAACCTGTTCCTCACTATAAAGAGCTTCCTCCTAACATCCAGTCTAAATCTCCCCTCTGCCAAAAGATATATATCCACCTATCTTTTAGTAAGACAAGTTACAGAGTTGGAAAACAACTATAAATACCCTAAATACTTTTATGCTCCTGACTTTAAAGTCAGGTGTTCAATTAAATATTTTCTAAGCATTTTTACTTAAAAAATTAAAATGTTTGATTAACCATGACAGGTTTTGGCATTAAAAACCTTTTGCAAAGTAAAAAAGAAATAATAATAATAATATCTAGACTTAAGTTTACCCTGGCTTGTTTTAGGTAACGAAGAAAGCCCAGTTCTTCTGGCCGTAAAATGAGCAGAGCATGTCCTCTACCATTTATGCCTCTGGCAGTTCTACCAACACGATGAATATACTCCTTGGAAAGAGTAAGAAACAAATTTCAATCAGTCTTTCAAACACAGTAACTGTACAGCTTTGCAAAAACCCTCCTAATTTAACATGAGGAATGCACCACCCATTATTATCAAAGACTGACACATGGACAAGGGAAATGAAACACTGAAGATGCAAAACAAAGTATTTTACCTTTTAATGAACAACAACAACAAATTATCTCTGCTGTGACTGAAAATTAAACCTTTCTTTCAGTATATTTGCTCTGTATATTTGTCAAAACCTCTTGAGTTTTTTGATCTTTGTTTACACTGAACAGTTATTCAAAGATTACTGGGTTTTAAATAAAACTCAAATTTCCTAGGGAAAAGCTGTTAGAAGACTCAGGGATGTACACACACAAATTCATACTCCTCCTGGAAAGTGTTTTATTGTTTAGCTGCTTAGATTTTAAAGTAATTTAACAGAACAAAGAACAATATTTTATAAAGGAAGTGTGAAAAAGGTAACACAGGTGCAACATTTCTTAAGGTGTTGGTGAAATAAACTAGAATAAATCAGTGGCTAGATATGAACATGACTGAATCCTGATCTCTGTTAAGCTGCAGTTTCAGCTTTTCTCTGCAACTGCACTTGTAGCTAGGATTGGATTTGTTGCCCTGAAGCTTCTCTATTTCCTTAACTTACTTTTGGATCATCTGGAGGGTCATACTGGACAATCCAGTCAACCTCAGGAATATCCAATCCTCTGGCAGCTACATCGGTGCACAAAAGTATTCCAGATTCTGCATTACAGAATTGGAAAAACGTTGTAGTCCGTTTGGTTTGTTTCTGCTTGCCCTAAAAGGAAAGAAACGTGATGAAATACCAACTGAAAAAACATCCACAGTAAAGAAAGTAATCTGTCAATTTGTAATCTTTAATCTAATTTCCCATTTCACATAATAACTGCCAAAAGTATGAAAGAATTTTGAGAATATTTCCACATCCTGGAGTCTCAGAGGCCAAACAGAGAAATGCAGCGATGAAACAATACTACTACAGTCAACAGCACAGAGCTAAATGAAGTGGTATCTTTCAGAGGCTACAACATATCTTCCAAAGCACTAAAAGTTTGGTTGCATAAGAATCCTTTTCAGGAGAGCCTGAAGTTAAGAAAAAGGACATCTGCATAACTAGCAACATGTTAGACAGATCACAGGTTAAACAAACCTCAGAGCTGTAACTGTTGTGTCACAGCATAGCAAAAAAATCATCCAAAGTGCAAACAAAAAAAAAGAATATTTGTGGTCAGTTACAACTGTTTCATAAGCTTTCGGTCATTTGGTAAGATTTCAGTCATAATTTCTCCTAAATTATACATTTTGTAGTTTGAAATAAAATTTTAAAATACTCCTCCAAATGGTAAGAATTGGCATAGTAAAACCAAACATGACTCTGGTCTTTAGAAAAAGGACCCAGCACTTCAGGGATCACTGTCTGGATGCCTCTGACAAGAGTTCTGCTCCACAAACTTAGTTTCAATGCTTGTGAAAGGAAACTTCTTGAAAGAAAACAGAAAGTTTTTCACACACAGCCCTGGCTTGGGAACCAGCAAGATTGGATTGCTTATCTGCTGGATAAGGAATTGGTTGGATGGTCACATGCACAGTGGTAATCAACGGCACAATGTCCACCTGGAAACCAGTGACAAGTGGTGTCCCTCAGGGGTCAGTGCTGGCACCAGTGCTGTTTAACATCTGTGTCAGTGCCATGGACAGAGGAATCAGTGCACCTTCAGCAAGTTTGCAGATGACACCAAGCTGTGTGGCACAGTCGACTTGCTAGAGGGCAGGGATCCATCCAGACGGACCTGGACAGGCTGCAGAGGTGGGCCCAGGCCAACCTCATGAAATTCAACAAGGCCAAGAGTAAGGTCCTGTGCTTGGGATTGTGCCTACACAGGTGCAAATCCAGGATGGGTGGTGAATGGCTGGATAGCAGCCCTGACTAAAAGGACCTGGGGGTCTGGGTTGATGAAAAGCTCAACATGAGCCTGCAGTGTGCACATGCAGCCCAGACAGCAACCAAGTCCTGGACTGCATCAAGAGCAGTGCGGCCAGCAGGGCAAGGGAGGTGATTCTGCCCCTTCACTCTGCTTTTGTCAGACCCCACCTGGAGTACTGTTTGCAGTTCTGGAGCCCTCAGCACAGGAAGGACATGGAAATGTTGGAGTGGGTCTACAGAAGGGCCACAAAGATGATCAGAAGGCTGCAGCAGCTCTGCTGTGAGGACAGGCTGAGAGAGTTGGGGCTCTACAGCCTGGAGAAGAGAAGGCTTTGAGGAGGCCTTATAGGAGCCTTCCAGTATCTGAAAGGGGCCTACAGGAAGGTTGGGGAAGGACTATTTACAAGGTCTTGCAACGACAGGACAAGGGGCAATGGGTTTAAACTGGCAGAGGGGAGATTTAGACTGGTTGTTAGGAGGAAGTTAATTCCAGTGAGGGTGGTGAGGCACTGGCACAGGTTGCCCAGGGAGGTTGTGGCTGCTCCCTCCCTGGAGGTGTTCAAGGCCAGGCTGGACGAAGCCTTGAGTGAGCTGTACTAGTGGGAGGTGTCCCTGCCTATGGCAGGGGGTTGGAACTAGATGATCCTTGAGGTCCCTTCCAACCTCACCATTCTATGATTCTATAAAATTAACAATATTGAAATACTTTTACTATGCAGTCTTTGCTCTGCTTTCTCTACAGACTAATCAAGACCACCAACAGTTTTCTGAGTAGAGTGTCTGTTAGAAACTGGACAAAAATAAACGAGTCTAATGTAAGGTCAGTAACAACTTAAAGGTATATGACATTAACTAAAAGTAAAGCAATAAATAAAATACTTACATGAATGGCCAAAACAGGCAGATCAATATAGTTGAGTAATTCATAGTGGTACTTGACTGACATACATGAAGAAAAAAACACCATTAGTTTCTTCTTCCGGTTCTTCTTGAGGAATGTGAAGAGCAGAAGGAATCTTTTCTCAGATGGACACACTACGTACCCCTGGAAAATGTTTAAATGTTGTTATGCAAACTAGTATGGAACAAACTTTTGTTTCAGCAACACAATGAAATCCAGGAAGTGTTACACTGTGAAGCAAATATACTGAATAGTTATTTTTAACAGCTATATTGGGTTAAAGCGTTCAATGTATTGCCTGCTCCTTACCTGCATGTGTGAAACTCCTAAAGATAGTATGAACTTGGCAAAAAACTTAAGTGTCCTAACTTGAAATATCAAGAAGCAAGTTTTAATTTTTGGTCCTCAGAACTAGTCTTAAGTTTAGAGAAAAGTAAGTAGTGTATACAAGTAAGATTAAAGAACTCTGAATCACTGACATTAAACATGAAACAACGGCATTGAGTTCTTAACATTTGTTATGATTTCAAGAATTTTATTTTACAGCTTTCTTGCTGCTACCTACTAAGGTAATGCATAGCTACTGGTTAATTTTGTAGCAACACTCATCATCACATCATGTCAACTGCACAAACACATAAACCACTGTGCACCTCTACTTACCTACTATGTGAAGCAGCAAAAATGAAATAAACCTGGAAGTCTACGCATCTCTAGCAATGGGGAAAACAATTAGAAAACTGGAGCTTAGGTCTTTAATATAGATAGTAACAGACAACTGTAGGTAACTATACTGGTATTTTACGAGATTTTACATCACCTGTTCTGCAAACATTGACTAGATGCAGATAACTTCTTATAATTAGCAGACTGAATATTAAGTCCTTTAGACAGCTGATAGCTGGTAAACACCCTTTAAGACAGTGGTGCTACAACCCAATCGAAAAACACACAGCACTTGTTATGTTCACAGATCATATCCCTTGTAGTACCATGAGTGTTTTACCTGTTCAAGACCATCTACTGTTGCTGTCTCCTTGTTATCATCAACCCCAACGTATAGGGGCTCTTTCTTCAGAGAAATCTTTGCCAGATCTTCAACCTTTCTGGTTTGTGTCGCAGAAAAAAGCATTGTCTGTCTGCGCTCTGGAAAATAAATTTAATTTGAAAGAGCTTCGTTTTTCAGAGAATTCAAATAGCAAGTCCATAAATACCTAGCTGCAAACTGCCCTGAGCAAGTCTACCTTTTTTTTTTTTTTTCCAATTAACTCCCAATTCTTGAAGTGATTAAGTGATATTGTGTTCACAACATGCAAGTAAACTGTCACATAAATTATATTAAACGAATTAATATATAATAGCTATCCCAAAAAAACTGACAAGAGTAAGACAATCACTCTGAAGCGCATTTACAGAAGTATAAAAATTCATGACTTCTCTTGTAATAACCGAGTCATAAAGAAGACATAATGTTAGTCAAATGATTTCCAGGAAAGATGACTTCTTTTTTTTTCTCCTTACTTGGTAGAAGTTTTATGATCTGTTTCATTTCTTCTTCAAATCCAACCTCCAAGATACGATCTGCCTCATCAATTACCAAACACTGCAAGTTCTTATACATGAAACCTGGAGTGTTCTGGAAGATTAACAAGTTCAGAGTCAGACAGGGACAGGAGTTTTATTATGTTTTAAAAACACAGAATAGACATCAGTATTTTACTTACCTGCATATGATCCAGCAGTCTTCCTGGTGTTGCTACAATGATGTTGATTCCATTTCCAAGTTTCTGTGCTTCTGCTGATCTGTTACTGCCCCCCATTATCAGACCATAGGTGTGAACATGATGATTCATAAGCTCTTTAAGAACTCCATAGGTTTGCATTGCAAGTTCTCGAGTGGGAGAAAGAATAATAACACCTGTTCCTAAAAAATACAGCAGAGCAGAAAAAGTTACAACTTGTCCAATCCTCCTTCTAGCCACATCCCTAAATGGCTGTGTCACAGTATAATTCAGCCTTACCATTTCTGGGCATGAATTTTAACTTGTAGATGAGTTCTACTGCAGGAATGAGAAACGCAAGTGTTTTGCCACTGCCTGTTTTCGCAGCTGCTAAAATATCCCTGCATGCAGCAAAGTCAGAAAGAAAGAAGTATTTAGTTGATTGTGCAAAGAACAATCCCATTTTGAACAAGGTTGGCAATGTAAAAACATAACATGGCTTAAAGGAAATCAACAGAGTTGATATTAAAAACTTAGTGGCAGATTTGGTCCACAGCTATTGGTGACTGTCTCTAGAGACAGTGAGGCAGTATCTTTGAGACACACTGACAAGATAACTAGTAAAAAGACTTCCCTGCTTTCAAAACCAAATGCAAAGCAGCGTCCATGGGCTTAACCTAAGCAACTGTTTACAAGCCATACTTTGTTCACTTCTATTAAAGTCTATAAACAGCACATATGAAACATGAAAACATATTTAAATACAAAGCAAACCATTTAGCTGCAAAAAGTTACATCCCAGAAGTTTGCTCGCAAAACGTACATGATATTTGGGGTCGATTTAGTGATTGAAAGGATCTATTTCTTACCTCCCTTCCAGAAGTGGTTTAATACTCTTGTGCTGAATTTCAGTCATCTGTGTAAAACCCATGTCCTCTATGCCTTTCAGTGTGTTCTCACTGACAATACCAGCCAGGGAAGTAAAAGAATTGTCTTCAAATGCACCTGAAGTGAATGAAATAAAAAAAAATCAAATTTATTTCCATTCCATCTGTCCTCTGAGATTACCCAGTTTAAAAACAAAGAAACCCAATAAAAACCAAAAACAAACAAACAACACCCCCCCCCCCCAAAAAAAAACAAACCCCAAAAAAATCAAAGTAAAGGACTTTTTCATATTTCTTTCTACCATAAAATCTCAAGACATTGATAAGATTCTATGTATTATATTACTGTTTTCCTAAGGGCCTGCTAAATTTACTTGTCATGCACTTCCACTTTGCCCTTCACTGACTTTTTTTTTTCCCCTCTACAGTTACAAAGATTAACAGGACTATGTGTATAACCTAAATTTCAATCATCAGTAATTAATAGCTGTACAGTTGCCAATGCATTCCAACGTACACCAGTATACAAACCTTTGATTCATAAAGTTCACCTAGAAATTGCATCTTGCTCTGTAATAAAGTGTCAGACCATGGGTTTTTGCACATGTAGGAAAAAGAGAACGTATGATACCTGTTAAACCTAGAGGTAAACTGGGCACTTCGTCCTCCTCCCCTTCTTCCTCTTCTTTTTCTCTGGAATCCTGCTTATGGTCATCTTCTGCCTCCAAAGATTCATCTTCTTCAGTTTTGGCTTTTTTAGTTTCTGTATCTATAGAGTGGTTTTACAGAAGACAAGTCAATTAGAGGTACAGAGGACATGTTCATCACTAAAAGCTGTTCCAAAGAATTAATTTCTTTAGTCTGTACACCACTTAAAAATGTCAGCATTTTTTATGGGGTGGGGCAAAAGATGGGAAAGGTTTCTGTGTAACTTTCTGAGGCAGGGCAAAGAATTCAGAAGTTCTTTGCACAGGATAAAACAGTGAAGCTTCATATATACCATATGTATTTTCTGTGGAAATGAGGAACCAGGTGCAAAACTGTTCCTTATCTGTAATGCCGATATTAAGTGTCCAACATGGTCACCTGTATTTATGTCACGTGTGATGTAATGGTTTTTTTCCAAGTACCTGAATCCTCAGACAACTACATGAAAACATCTGTTTATTTGCACTACCACTGCAAAGACCTAAGAGACAGAAGTCTCAAATATTTAAAAATACATGTATAAAAGTATCAACATGTGAAAAAAAGATATATAAAAGTCAACCAGTATTAGCAGGATGCAATTTTTTTTTAACATTTTCCAGTGTAGCTTCATAATACATAGATGTTGCCCATGGTTGGTTGCATTACTAAGATGAACTGGTTGCATAATGAGAGGCAGAACCCATCCACCTGCCAAAGCTCTGCTTTGATAGACCTTGCAAGTATCTGTATAACGAATAAGCAAAACATCCAAACTTAATGTCACAAAGCAGAATCCTATGCAACGATCAAATTGGTTGCCTCCGGCTTAGAGCTCAAATGTTATAGCTGGAATAAGAAAATAGGTAATATTGCAAACCTCCTGGATTTTCAAACATACACCAGACAACAAACAGCACTTCTCTCAGTCCTCTCCGATAGGGCGGAAAACGAAAGTAGCGGGTTTGGGAAGGGTCACTCCGAGACTAACTCAGCCCTGGGAAACAAGCTGTATTTATTAAGACCATGTACCACCTTCCGCATTGGCTGCCGCTTTCCTCTTTTTCTTCTTTTTTTTCTTCTTCTCCCCGCCGCTCCCGCCGGCAGCTTCCGCCGTCTCCGCCTCCTCCGATGCCGCTCCGGCCGCCACCGCTTCTACCTCTGGGGCCGCCTCCTCCTCTTCCTCCGGAGTGCCCTGCGATAGTCCCTGGCCCGGCGGAGGCACTGCACGGCGCGGAGACACGTGTCGGAAACACAGAGAGAGCAAGAGTGAGAGAAAAAAGAAAAATTAAAAAAACCCAAAAAGTCCACAAAGTCAGCGACAGCTCCGCACGGCTCAGCGGGGTAGAGGCTCCGTAGGGCCATCCGCCCGTCCCGGTCGTACCTGCCCCCTCGGCCGCCCGCAGCTTCAGGTTGCGCTGCCGCAGCTTCAGGTTGCGCTTGTGGATCTTTTTGCGGAGCAGCCGCATGGGCAAGTTGCCCGCGGCAGCCACTGACACAGACATCTCGGCCGCCTACCCCCTCTCACCCGCCACACGTGGGGACGGAAGAACTGCTGCACGGCGCAGCCTGACCCCCACCGGAACTCCGCATGCCACGCCGGGCGCCAGGCCTGACGGGCAGCCCGCAGCGGCCCCCAGCGCATCGGAGGACACAGCGCAGCGCAGATAGGCGGGGCCTACTTCTCCTTGGAGGCGGTGTAAAAATGGCCAGCCCTCAGAGGAGTTTCTGCTGCCGGAGTTGGGCGACAGCGGTGCGTGTACTTTCTGGGCTCTTTGCCCCCCTGTTCTGTCCCTGTAGCTCGGTGAGCGCTGGCGGAAAGTTCCTGTCTTCCCTCCGCCGCAGAACTCCCGGCCTGGCAGCGATGCCTCCACTTATGGTTACAGGCGTGTAACTCCGAAGGGAGAAAGAAACACTCCTGGGCACGCACGTGGGCCCTTGCAAATGCAGCACTACAGGAGAGATGGTTTGTGGACATCCTGCATGTCTTCTCGTGTGCAGACTGGCAGGGCTGCAGATACCTCCGTGCACGGGTGCACTGTTGCCGAACGGCAGCCCAAGGCCGAAATGGGTGATCCTTGTGGGCCCTGAGCTCCTCTGGCATCCCCAGGGGAAGCAGCGTGTGGTGGGGCAAACTTCCATGCTGCAGCACTAAAGCTGGTGAAGCGTTCAGGCGTGTGGAGTCCCCAGAACTAACCCCGGGCATAAAGGACACAGCTGTGCCTTCAGTAGCAACTTGCCCTGCTCTCTGTTCCCCCTGGTGGATACAAAGAACATGGAAATGCTATAGATTTCATCCAGGCTGGTAGCGGCAGTGACTGGACCTAACTGGCAGCCCACCGTTTCCAGGGCATGATTTCTTGAAGCTCTGTTACACAGTGCTTTTCAGCAGGCCAGTCGAAGCTCCCAACTGCACTTCAACTCCAGTGATATGTAGCATGACCTTTGTAGTGTCCTCTTGCTTTTATGGCTCTATCCCCTTCCAGAGTGATCCCTGCAGGCTGCAATGCAGTGCCCTTCAGATCCTGCTTGACCAGCAGATGGCACGAACAGTACAGGGATTTACAGCTGACTACTTCGCTGTCTTAAACCAGTAACCCCGAAGTTCCTAGAAATCTGAATTACTACAGTTTGTGTAAAATTCAGCCTCTAACAGCTTACTGCAATGCAAAATAAACTGAACTGCTACTATGTTAACTTCAAAGTGTTTGTTTTTAAAGAAGGGACTGTTCTTGAGCTGAAGCAAAGGTCATATGGATCACCAGGATGAGAATTAAATTTGTATTGCCAGAACTTTAGAATATAAACAACACAATCTTGTACTGATTTTCACAGACTGGATGACAGAGCTGGCCTCTGGCTTATTAAGCTGAAAGGGTAACTTCCATTTCCATCAGCTGCATTTGAAAATAAACTGAATCCACAGCAAAAAAGGCTTTTGGTACAGAACTCCAGAAGAACTCAACTTCAAGGCTGAATTTTAAGCAAATGAAACTTCCATTCTACAACTCAATGTAATTTAGATTCTGGACATATTTTCTTCCTGGCTACCTTACAATGGATCTGCAGAATATACTTTTAAGTAGACATGAGTACTGATTTATATGTGTGTGACTAGTTTTACTATTTGGATCCATATTTAACCCATGCAGTGTTCTTTTCTGGACTATGGTCATTGTGCAGTTGGAGTGAATTAAAAATCTAGGCAGGAAAGACGTCACACTAAGACTTACATTGAGAGAGGAGAAAATTATGCCCTTTGGCAATGACATGGTCCACATGTTCCTATCTTAACCCATAGTGCTGGGATCATGATTTTCACCAGCGTCATCGCACTGCCAGCTCTGCCAACAGGACCTGGAAACCCTGATCAGGTAAAACCCTAAATAAAGAACTCACATCACTGTCCTTGTTGAGTCCCAGCTGACTTGGCAATATTTTGAAGAATTGCATTGGTGGCACAAATTGATGAGGCACAAATTGATAAACTGTCCTGAGAATCACAGAATCACAGAATTAACGAGTTTGGAAAAGACCTTGAGATCATTGAGTCCAACCTATCACCTAACTCTTCTAATTAACCATGGCACTAAATGTCTTATCCAGCCTCCTCTTAAACACCTCTAGGGATGGTGACTCCACCATCTCCCTGGGCAGCCCATTCCAGTGGTCAATCACTCTTTCTGTGAAGAACTTCTTCCTAATGTCCAGCCTGCCGTGGTGCAGTTTGAGATTGTGTCCTCTTGTTCTGTCACTGGGTGCCTGGGAGCAGAGACCAACCCCTTCCTGGCTACAACCTCCTTTCAGTCAGTTGTAGAGAGCAGTAAGGTCTCCCCTGAACCTCCTCCTCTCCAGGCTGAACAACCTCAGCTCCCTCAGCCGCTCCAGCCCCCTCACCAGTTTTGGTGCCCTTCTCTGGACACGTTCAAGCACCTCAACATCTTTCTTAAATTGGGGGGCCCAGAAGTGGACACAGTACTCAAGGTGTGGCCTAACCAGTGCTGCATACAGGGGCAAAATTACTTCCCTGGTCCTGCTGGCCACACTGTTCCTGATGCAGGCTAGGATGCCATTTGCCTTCTTGGCCACCTGGGCACCATGCTGGCTCATGTTCAGTTGGCTGTCGACTTGTACCCTCAGGTCCCTCTCTGCCTAGCTGCTCTCCAGCCACTCTGTCCCCAGCTTGTAGCACTGCTTAGGATTGTTGTGGCCAAAGTGCAGAACTTGGCACTTGGACTTGTTAAAGCTCATGGCATTGGACTATGCCCATCTACCCAGCCTGTCCAGGTCCCTCTGCAGAGCCCTCCTGCCCTCTAACAGATCAACATGCGCTCCCAACTTGGTGTCATCTGCAAACTCACTGATGGTGCACTACTCAATCCCCTCATCCAGATCACCAATGAAGAGATGTTAGATCCCACCCAGCAGAATATATTGGCTATTATTGGCATGGTGCACAGGGAAAACTTTGAGTGCTTGTTGATAAATGATGGTCTATGTGGAGAGATGTCTTTATGCATAGGAATTAAGAAATTGCTAACTTTATTAGGTAACAGAGCATCATGTGCACCATCATTGCTTTGTCTCAGTGTCTTGTAAAAGATGTGGCTTCGATTAGCAAAGAAATCTGCTTCTCTGGAAATTTCAGAACATGGTTTATGAGATTCTTTTAGTTATTTGAGCTTAGTGTTTTTGTTGGTTTTTTTGTGTTTTGTGGGATTTTTTTTTTCTCCTTTAAGCAGCAGTTGTGGAAGGTCACAAAAAAGACGATCCAGAAGGTGATAATGATCATTGTGTTGTGGCATGTCTAGACAATCGTTTAAACCACTAAGTCATGCTAATAGTTTTTCTCTGAAGTTTGGCATTTCTTAGATATCATATGAATTCCCCCTTGTACATGTCTCATTTCTTTCCAATAGATTCATTCCTAATTGCCTGACTTATCAGACGATGGTTGCTAACAATAGGATTTTTTGAAATGCCTGTTGAGTTGTTGTCAGAACGTCTGATTCTCTACACATGATCTTGCAGGAAGGTTTGTAGGAAATCATGGTTTGGGTTAGCAAAGGCTTTTTAGAATGAGGTTGTCCATATTAGATACTTTCAATTTATCTCTGAAGATGAATAGTTTTCAATGGGCTGCCAATGACAATAGTTAGTGTACCCTCCCCCAACCTCACCCCGAGTCCATTAATCATTAAAGACAAATTCAAAATCTTTGCTCCAATTTACCATGAGATCTTATGTTGATTAACAATGTGATCCAAAAGTATTAATTGATTTCAGTTGTATCATTTGAAGTATCTGATAATTTATAAAAAAGTTATCAAAATCCCATACAGAAAAGTTCATGAAACAAAAGTGTGTAGTAGTTATTTTTGGATACTGGAGTTGTGCTACAGAGTTGATTAATGTGGATAGGTTTTGTTTTCAGAAAGCAGAATCTCTGAAAAAATGTTGTGGCTTTTTTTTTTTTTTTTTTAATGT
>VWZE01017636.1:0-29818 GCA_013396675.1 Eubucco bourcierii
TACCAGGGGAGGGATCCACCCTAACCTGGTACAATAGAGTTAAATCCTAATCTGTAGTTCATTTAGGTAATTGATCTCTTCCGTTTGCCTTCAGTAGATGGCCAATTAAGCTTAATATTGTCACCAGGAAAGGTTTCTATTATGGCAGCTTCTTTCTCTCCAACCCTGGGCTTGTTATAAACCACCCAGAACAGGTCTGTTCTTTCCTCCATCAGGCAGTATCCAGGAATCCAGACATTTTTCATGCAGGTTGTATGTAATAATGTAATGAAACCACCTTTTTACACAGCTGTCTCAGAAGACCCTGCGAAGAGGCGTGCTGGTGATGCGCCATGGGGAAAGAGTCGATCAGGTCTTCGGCAAATCTTGGCTTCAACAGTGCTTGACTGCAGATGGTGAGTAAGAGAATAGGAGGACGTTAGCAAATCAGAACCAAAGTCAGTCAAATGCAGTAATGTGTAAGAGATTCAGTCTGTATGTAAATGCAACCGAGTCTTGGGCTGCAACAAGAGCAGTGTGGCCAGCAGGGCAAGGAAGGGGATTCTGCCACTTTACTCTGCTCTTGTCAGACCCCATCTGGAGTACTGTGTGCAGTTCTGGAGCCCCCAGCATAGGAATGACATGGAAATGTTAGAGCAGGTCCAGAGGAGGCTACGAAGATGATCAGAGAACTGGAGCAGCTCTCTTATGAGGACAGGCTGAGAGAGTTGGTGCTCTTCAGCCTGGAGAAGAGAAGGCCTTGAGGGGACCTTACAGTAACCTTCCAATATTTGAAGGGGTCCTACAGGAAGGCTGGGGAAGGACTATTTACAAGGTCTTGTAATGACAGGACAAGGAGCAATGGGTTTAAACTGGCAGAGGGGAGATTTAGACTGGATGATAGGAGGAAGTTCTTTCCAGTGAGGATGGTGAGGCACTGGAACAGGTTGCCCAGGGAGGTTGTGGATTCTCTGTCCCTGGAGGTGTTCAAGGCCAGGCTGGATGAGGCTTTGAGTCACCTGTACTAGTGGGAGGTGTCCCTGCCTATGGCAGGGCATTGGAACTAGATGATCCTTGAGGTCCCTTTCAACCTCACCATTCTATGATTCTATGTAAATGCAAACATTGGCACAAAAGAGCGAGAAACGTTGCAAATCTGATACAGCACTGCTTTGACATGCACATAATCAGTTCAAAGCATCCTGTAGCACTTTGTGTTTATGTCGGATAAACTCTGCACAACCAGCAAAGCTCTTGTGATGCTGCCAGATGCGTGTCTCTCTGACAAACATACAAACCATAAGATCTCCAGTGCTTCTTACACAAAGTAGTGGTCCTCAGATATTTCTGCCTTTTTTTGCTCCTGAGTCAAAACCATGATCTATTGACCAGAGTCACAGTGCATCACAAATCAAACCTGGGGAAGAAGACCAGTAGTGGAATATGGTGGAAAAGAGATGACCGCACTGACCTAAATTAATAGCTGAAATTCTTGACCCTCTCTCTCAAAAAACTAAAACCAAATAAACAAAAAAAGAGTATGTTTTGAGAGGAAGAGAATTGACCCAGAACAGGGAAATATGTGTTAGGATGAAAGTGGAGAACAAGAAGGTGGGAGTTCGAAAGGGAGAGCTTTAGGCCAAAAGTCTTCTTTATTATACTGGACACATCCTATATTAAGTGCATAAAATTCACACTAGATAATGAGAGTGGTACCTTCTGGCTGCACAATCAACCAACAGGTTTCAATTTTCTTCAGTGACAATATGGGGGGTTTTGTCAGTTTGGCAATGGCATCAATGAGTGGATTTTTTTTTTCCTTTGAACCCCACAAAGCTGAACATCTCATGATTTCCTGTCTTCTCTCCCCTCCCTCAAACCAGTCCTTCAGACCTTGCAGAAGAGGCACTCTTTGCTAGGACAGATGATTTCCTAAGCGAGTGTCCTGGCCTTAAAATGTGAACTCCTTAAGGCAACAGCAGTTACCATGTTATTTTAATCAGTAAGATATTGACTATGTCTGTAGTACTGAAACACTACTGAGTTCAGTGCAGCCATCTAAGTTCAGGCACTACTCCATAATCCTCCAAACTGCTTAGTTATTGGCTGTCTCCTTGGCATGGTCTGGGCTGATGGTATCTCTCCCTCACCCATACGGTTTCCAGACAAGGTCTGGGGAGAGCACAGACCATAGCTGGTCTTCAGTGGACTGAGAACATGACTGAGGTGGAGGAAACAGAGACTAGATTCTGGGCAGATGTCCTACTTTACCATTTGCCCTTGTAGGCAGAGAAGCAGCCTTTTAGAAGCAACCCTCTAACCGTTCAGAAGAAATGACATCATTATAATGAACTGCCATTTGTGTGTTTAGCTGATGCCTGCCTTCTGCTGTGCCAAAATGTACCACCTTGTTTCAGGAAAATACTACAGAGCAGATCTGAACTTCCCTCCTACCCTGCCAAAGCGGAAAGACAGCGTAGAACATTTTGAATATGATCCTCCTTTATCTTCCTGTGGTGTTTTCCAGTCAAGGCTTATAGGTAAGCTAGATAATATCCTGCTGCAAACATAAGGATTTGAGAAACAGGCTTTAATCATCTGCAAAAACTCATACTGGCTTTGCAATAGAAAAAACTTCCTAGCAGCACTCATTGTGGTAAACACTTCTCTGTGGGCAACCACTGCAATATCTTGTTAAATGGTGAAATAGAGAGCAGGACTGATTTCTCACCTTTGAGTCCCATTCTGATGGTCGCTGTCAAAGAAAGTTAAAAGAAAGAAGCTGTAACATTACCTGTGACCTACTGTTTTTCTGCAAGGGACTAATGTCTTAGACAATTGTTAGTAAATGAGCAGTGAGGAACGAAGAATCTGGCCAAAAGAAGGAGCTTCTTGGTCAGCAGAGTGTGGCTACCTCATCGCAGGTACCTGATGGATGACATGGGTTAGTTTGATTCATTTCACTCACCAAATGAAGTGGTTTTTACTCCCTGAGCAAGTGTGCCTGACTGAGGCAATGCAAGTTTGGTGCAAAAGCTTGTCTCAGGTGATTCAGGTATGTGGAAACAGCCAAATGCCTCACTGCTGTTTGCAGATTTGGAATCGTCTGTAATCATCTTTTCAACACTCATTTTAAACTTGCTGCTGCCACTTTCTAGTGCACTGAACTTTCTAGTGCACTTGGTCAGCCAACTGTGTGAAAAAATTAATAGAAAGAGGTTGTGATGTAGCTACTCCTCCTCAAGGAAACTGAAAACCTTCAAGCTGATCTTTGGAGAGAGTATTTTGTGGTATTTTCTCATCTATTGCAATTTGTATAAGGGCAACTGACTTTGTTGTTCCCATCCAGGGGAAGCTCTGCTGGACGAGGAGGTGACAGTCAACTACATCTACTCATCACCTGCACTCCGCTGCATACAGACAGCTCAGCATGTACTCCAGGGTAAGGCAGAAAAACTGGTCAGGTCTTTTCACTGTGGTAAAAATATCTTGATCAAACTTCTGTGAAGTCTCTGAGATGAGTAACTAAGAAGCTGTATGACTTTGTGGTTATTTGTTGCTATATTTAAGCAGGGAAGACAAGGTGGTTTTGTAGAGCTGATAAGACAGGCAGTAATAAATCTGCACCAAAAGACCACTGAGCAAAACTCTACGTAAAAATCATATAGAATCATAGAGTCATAGAATGGTAAGGTTGAAAGGGACCTCAAGGATCATCTAGTTCCAACCCCCTGCCATAGGCAGGGACACCTCCCACTAGTACAGTCACTCAAGACATCGTCCAACCTGGCCTTGAACAACTCCAGGGAGGGAGCAAATGGTTAAAACACTTCCTGACTGAAGCTCATTCAGATTGCAACATTACTGAGTTCTTCTGTTCTCTCCTGTACCTTGCAGATCATCACAAGAGAGCTGCAGAAATAATAATAATAACAACGTAAAAACTTGTAGTGCCTTAACATTAGTCAGACAAGAATATGTTAGCTTCATCAAATCAACATGATGCTCTTTTGTTTGACAATGAGCAGTTCTTCATTAATGAAAACATGATAGAGAACCAGGTAGAAAGTACAGCACAACTGCATCATGTGGAATGTACACTTAACAAATATTTCTTGTTCTTGCAGGGCTTCAATTAGATCACAAAGTCAAAATTAGGGTGGAACCAGGTTTGTTTGAGTGGACCAAGTGGGAAGCAAGCAAAGGAATTCCTAGCTTCATGACTGTGACAGAACTGGCGGATGCCTCTTACAAGATAGACACAAGTTACAGGTAATTGCTCCATATCTAATTGTTTAAAATGTTTATTTTGGTTTTTTTTTTTTTTTTTTTTGCAGTACGTCTTTATCTTTTTATTTACCATAAAGCATTATAAACGCTGCAAAAATTAGGCAATCCTGATCAAATTCAAGCCTGAATGATCTGTTCCTAAAATATTATATGCTGTCATCTGCCTTGTGTCAAGAGTCAACTTTGTTTGCTGCTCTGACACAGAGTCACACATGCCCACTTGGGAACACAGCACACAGATGCACCTGTACATGCATAAACATCCAGTACTTGTATATGGGACCAGCCCTGTTTTGGTGTCACCTTCAGATCTGCTGGCTCAGGCCCATAGTTTGTTATGCACAAGCATAATTGTATTAGATGCATTAGAGTCAGATATAAGGAATTTTGTCTTTACCTTTGGTTTAGGTGGAACACACTTTAGAAATGTGAATCACAGAATCATAGAATGTTAGAGATTGGAAGGGACTTCTAGAGACCACTGAGTCAAACTCCCCTGGCAAACCAGGAACACCTAGGGCAGGCCACATAGGAACACATGCAAGCAGGTTTTGAAACCCCTCTGGGCAAGGATAATGTGTTGGGTAAGTAACATGCTGCTTTTCAGCAATGGACAAATGTAACTTTAGCAAAGGTTCATTGGTGAGGGTCTGCAGGGCAGCAGCAAGAGGTCTGTCCTGCTGCAGAGAATGAGCTCAGGCTGGGACATGGTAGGATATACAGCTCCACACCTGAAATGTCGCTGGTTCTTGTTGCTGAAGTAACAGTTGCAATAGGAATGGGAAGTGATGGGCCCCTGTGCACCTCAGGGCAGAGCCACAGTGGATAGAGAAAGGGGTAAGCCCAACATGAGATAACTGTCCTTCTGGGTTTGGGGCAGGTAGGATAGCAGTGTTTCACTACAATTTATGTTTATACCAAATTGGGTCAGGAAGGGTGTCATGTTGTTTCGTGTTGCTCAGTGATCGATACTGTGCTCAGCAAGGACTTTTTGTGGCCTTCACAACATGGGGGACAAGGAGGAGCGGGTAGAGTGATGCCTTTTCTAAGAGCTTACAAACCACAGCAGAGCAGGAAATGATAAACCTCCAATTCAAGCTAGCTACTCCTCTTGCTCACAAGCCAGGCTGCTCTGTGCTTGCAGTGCACAACCAGGCCCAGGAAATTAGCTAATAAAAGTGTTTCTGTGACTTTCCACACATAGAGGAAAGAGAGAAAGGAAACTTCTCACATCTTAACGCATTTCTTACAGACAAGTGAGTGTCTTCATATGAAATTGTGTGAAGGAATACATTCCCTCATTTTCTTAGATCACAGGTCTTAGATCACAGGTTTTTTTCCTGGTGTGTTTTACCACCAACAGACTGTTTTCTCTAGTTTTTCCACTACAAAATCACTTGTCTCAAAAGAAACTGCAAATGAGAAGTTCAGAGGGGAAGCTCAGGCAAAAAGTAGGGTGTCTGACTGTAAACTTGCACATGTGATGCCAATTTCTTCCTATCACCTGTAGGGTTCGAAATCCTCAGGTCCTACAGGCTGGTTCTGCTATATTCACCCACTGCAAATGATAACCTTAAAATAAGTTAAGTCCTTGATTGTTCCTTGGCAGCAGCAGACGTGACCCAATCTTTCCTATTTCCAGTGTCACTAAAAGGCAGTTTGAATGGTGTCAAAACTTTTGCTGCCCGTGCATTGTGTGCTGAGACTCAAAGCAGCCAGCTGCATACATCTAATAACTGAGTACCTAGGCTGTGATGGTTAGCTAGCAACTTTCTTGATGGTGGAATGAAGGGGGATTCCAAAACCACTAGTGATCTTCTGTCTTAGCCTATGCCATACACTTAAGATAGCATGAATTGCCCTCTGAAGGGGCTTTTCTCCACTAGCCTAGCCAGACTATTAAGTTGTAGGCAGCTAAAGTTGGATGAGATTAATTCTGCTCTCCTTCATCTCTAACAGTCTCACAAAAGCACAAGGATGAGATTAATTCTGCTCTCCTTCATCTCTAACAGTCTCACAAAAGCACAAGGTTGTAGACTGTCCCTGTCTCAAGGCAAGATAAACTCTGCCTTTGCTGTTTCTGCTGTCAAAGACTGCCAGTTGTGGTATAAGCTACTTATTTTTTTCCTCTTCATCCTTTGCATGAAGGACAGACCCTTCCCTGCCTCTTCACATAAATATTTTGCAAACTGTTATCATGTCCTTTATCAGCTTTCCCTCTGAGCTGAATTATTACCATTCTCCTTCACAGGCTGTGCTTTCTGGACCTCTGTTCACGGCTCCCCTTTGGATTTGTACTTGTTGGTCCTTATCTCACTTTCCTTGTAGCATGTCCTAGGCTAAGTGCTCCTTTTGCCATTTAGACTGGAAGCCACCTGAGCTAGTGCTGGGGATGCTCAGTTCTGCTGCAGGATAGTTGGTTAAGAGCAGGGTTAACATCAAAGGGGCTGAAGTGCCAACAGGACAGCCCACTAAAAAAATGAAATGCAGCTCTGCCAAATTTAGCCATCTAGTTTTGAGTAGTCAAATCTAGACTTGTTTGATTTAGCCAGGATTAATATTAGCTCTGATTAACAATCCAGTAGGACCCTTTCACATGGTTTTGCCACCTGTTTTCTGCTTCTGCCCTTGTGTTGACATAATGTACTAAGGTCTTGCCTGCGTAAGTACGCTGCAATACCATACCTTAATACAATATATTAACCTAATCTCACCCCATCTATTCAATGAATAAGGAGACAATCAAATTAGGGGGAAGGAAGTAGTTGTTTGTAGAAAAAAAATGCACACACACTGTGGTATCACAACATGCTACAAACTATTTGCCAGATGTAGCAGTGAATGGTTCCCACTCTCAGAGAAGACAGATTAAAAGGATGACATGAAAAATAGAAAATTACTTTGGGAACGCTTTACTCTTCCGCCAAGAAACCCTGGTTCAAGCATCAGCTAAATAGGTAGTTATCAAAGACAGGAGTTTGTTGACTGTGTTCCTGATGCCTGTTTTGCCTGTCCCATAGTTCTAGGAAGGCTGTCAGGGCCACCCATCATCGGGAGGGAAGTTGGTGTTCCTAGCCACCTACTTTTGACACTACCAGCCAGCACACATCAGGACCCTGCAGGCTCCTCCCAGCTGGGATAGGTCTGTGCAGGGTGTACGGCATCCATCAATCTAAGCTGTAGTGGCACTGTAGGGCTGCCCTGGTTCATGGCACTTTGAAGGTCTAGCTCTCAAATTTTATTTTTCAGTGCCTGAAAAGCCCTGGTATATTAAAAAAAAAAAAAACAAAAACCTGGTCTCAGAAGAAGTAGTACTAAGATACTTAGTGATCGTGGCATTGTGAGTAATGTCTCTGGAAACACTGTTCTGTTTCAGCTCTAGGAGTGACAGTCTATGCTATCCAATTGTCTAGTTAATGTGGATATGCCTTATTTATTCTTGATTTTTAATCACCTTATTAAAAAGGCTAACATTGAAGCATCAAATCTTGAAAGCATTCCCGTCACCACTGTCTCACCTTGATTTGAACTCAGCCAGGATTGCTAGAGTTCTATGCCTCTGGAAGTCTGCAATATGTAGCTGGGCAGTGTCATTGTCAACAGAATTGCTCAAAGCCAAAGCTTTTCTTAGGCTTAGGCAGTGTGTCGACTAAGACAGCAGATAAACCCACATCCTTAACTCCAAGAGCCTTTTCTCTTGTGTAGTCATTCAGTAGTGCTAACAGTGTCCCATTTAGGGACATTTAGTGTAACATTTAGGTTAACATTTGTTATTTTATTGTCAGGGGTAATTTCTCACTCTCTTCTCTGATGCCATCAGAAAGTTATGAAGAATATGTAAGCAGAAGCTCTGCGGTTATAAAACAAATCATCACTGCCTCTTCCAGCAAAGGTAAAGGTTTCAGATCATTGCATATTCTGTCAGACACTTTCAGTATCAGGAACTGGCACAGATTTGCCAAGAGAAACTCATCTAACATGAGTTGTTGGTACTGCACAGGGCTTAAAACAAACTTATTCATGGAACCACAGAACCACAGAATCCAGACTGGAAAAGACCCTCAGGATCATCAAGTCCAACTGATATCCCTACTCTGCAAGGTTCACCCTAAAATATATCCCCCAAGCACCACAACCAAATGACTTTTCAACATATCCAGGGTTGGCGACTCCACCACCTCCCTGGGAAGCCCATTCCAATGCCTGACCACTCTTGCTGGGATTTTTTTTTTCCTAATATCCAGTCTAAACCTACCCAGTCACAGTTTGAGACCATTCCCTCTTGTTCTACCACTAATTGCCTGTAAGAAGAGACCAGCAGCAGCCTCTCCACAACATCTTTTCAGGAAGCTGTAGACAGTGATGAGGTCTCCCCTTCTTGTCTCAGGCTACACTGAATTAAAATGCATGCAAGTTAAGGGATAGAAATGAAAAAGCAAAATTAAACAGAAGACAGTAGAGGACTACACTGCATGAGTATACTCTTCACTTTGTCTTTCTATATCAGAACATAGCTCAGTATAAGATAATATACTTTTCTGAAAAAAAATTATTTTCTCAATTCCTGGCAAATGCTTCCTCTCACTAGCTGGCATGATTACAACACATACAGACATTTCCTGACCAGTGCAATACACCCTGATGCATTATCAAAGAGGTCTGCCAAGACAAACAGCCCCCAAAGAGCCTCATACCCCTCTACTGATGAGTAAACTGACAATGCTGCATCTCTCTTACTGTTTCTCTTTTCTTTTCCTGGTGCATCAGGTGTCATCCTCATTGTGGGCCATGGCTCCTCCTTGACATCTCTCACCCGACCTCTGATAGGGCTTCCCGCCAGAGACAGCAGTAACTTTGCCCAGGCGGTAAGAAAGGTAAGAAAAGGTTTTTCAGCAGGAAGCTTTCCTTTTGTAATAGTGTACTTTAAACAAGGAGCCTCCTTATGTGGAGAGACATGCACATAACTGCAAGCTAATACCAGTGACATTAGCTTTCTCCTTACAAAGGGAATCTCATGTACTTTTAGCAAAGCATTGGAAGGCAAAGGAAGGATTTTCTCCTGGTGAGCAGCATGTGACTGGTAGCAAAATCTTTGAAGATTTTCATCCAGCTCCCCTGGAAAGTCAATGCCAAGTAACACCTTCCTTTAGAAACAGGCTAGGAGCCTTCCCCCTCCTCCTCATAGTATTGTGAGTGTAACCTGCAGCTGCACTCAGTGAGTCACTCTTTAAGAAATTGGATGTTTTCTGAGTCGCTGTAGATTCGTAACTACAGTGCTTATCTACAGAATGAAGAAGAGTTGTCTTGCCAGCTTCACAAGTGGGGCCTGTGCTTGAGACTTTGTCACAAAGGGGTTTGTTTACTTTATTTGTGTATAATCGCTAGTGGCAGAATTTTTCAGCCCTGTTTTCCTTACCATCTGCTTTGGTATAGCTTAGATTTGACTGTATAGAGATTCAGTCTTCAGAAATATTTTTACTACCATTGTCAATGCAGGATGAGTGAACATATTTTGATCATCAAATCAAATTATGAATGTGGGGTGATGACACAAGTTCAACTTACCCCCTGCATGCCACCAGTCTGATTTTGCTTCATTTCAGAAGAGGCAAAATGTCCTGATCTCTCCTCTCAGAACAGTCTCAGATTCTGCTTTCTTCTGTAGTAAAGCCTCCTCTTTCATATCAAAGCAATGATCCTGCTAGTGACTCTGCTGGTAATTTCTTTGCTAGATCCCTTCACTGGGCATGTGTTTCTGTGAAGAGATGAAAGAGGAGAACAAATGGCAGATGGCCAACCCACCAGTGAAGACATTAACTCACGGAGCAAATGCAGCTTTTAACTGGAGAAACGGTATCGTGGAAGATTAAGACGGCCACATCTGCCTTGGCAGTCATCAGAAGTGAGCCAAAGGCAGGTTATGGCTCAACACAGTCCAGTGATTCAGCCAGGAGACTTCCAGAGGGTGGGGATTGCAAGAAGGACAAGAAGGAACCTAAGGATGGATGTGCAAGTGAGAAATAACTCTTCTGGTGGTGAAGGAAGAAGCACTTTTTAACCTTCTTTGAGAATAGCAATCCTTAATAAGGACAGAACCACCTGCTTATAAATTCTACTGCTAAAAGCACTAAAGTAGACACTCTTGCATATTCAGGACTAAACTGCATCCAGTAAGAATTGCCTTTCTTCATGTACTTGGATATTTTCAGACAAGTGGAGAAATTAGGACTAAAAACAAGTCATAAATCATAGAGTCAGTCAGGGTTGAAAGGGACGACAAAGATCATCAAGTTCCAGCCCCTCTGCCACGGGCAGGGACACCCTACCCTAGATCAGGCTGGCCAGAGCCTCATCCAGCCTGGCCTTAAGCACCTTCAGGGATGAGGCATCAACCACCTCCCTGGGCAACCCATTCCAGGCTCTCACCGCTCTCATGGTGAAGAACTTCCTCCTTACATCCACTCTGAATCTACCCACCTCCAGCTTGCTCCATTCCTCCTAGTCCTGTCACTACCTGATAGCCTAAAAGGTCCTTCCTCAGCCTTTTTGTAGGCCCCCTTCAGATACTGGAAGGCCACAACAAGGTCACCTTGGAGCCTCCTCTTCTCCAGACTGAACAGCCTCAGTTCTTTCAGTCTGTCCTCATAGGAGAGGTGCTCCATCCCTCTGAGCATCCCTGTGGTCCTTCTCTGGACACATTTCACCATGTCCACGTCCATCTTGTAATAAGGGCTCCAGACCTGGATGCAGTACTCCAGGTGGGGTCTCACCAGAGTGGAGTAGAGGGGGAGAATCACCTGCCTCACTCTGCTGGCCACACTTCTCCTGCTGCAGCCCAGGCTCTGGTTGGCTTTCTGGGCTGCAAGTGCACACTGCTGGCTCATGTCGAGCTTCTCATCCACCAGCATCCCCAAGTCCCTCTCCTCAGGGCTGCCCTCCAGCCAGTCACTGCCCAGCCTGTATTTGTGCTCAGGACTGCCTCAACCCAGATGCAGACCTTGCACTTGGTCTGGTTGAACCTTATGAGGTTGGCTTGTGCCCATCTCTCCAGCCTGTCCAGGTCCCTCTGGATGGATCCCTTCCCCCCAGCATGTCTGCTGCACCACACAGCTTGGTGTCATCAGCAAACCTGCTGAGGGTGCACTCAATGCCTCTGTCCATGTCACTGAAGAAAGATGTTAAACAAGACTGATCCCTGAGGGACTCTGCTTGCCACTGCCTCCACTTGGACATGGAGCCATTGACAGCCACTCTTTGGGTGCAGCCATCAAGCCACTTCTTTATCCATCTTGTACCTAAAGAGGAAACCAGCTCTACCTAAAAGCACTGGGTTTCCTGTTCACTCTGTCAGTTCCATGAGAGCAAATATTGATTGTTTTTTTATCTCTTCTACAAAGAAGGTCCATTTTCTGTCACACAAGTCTCCATTCAATGATTGCCAAGTGATCCACATTGCAAAAAGGACTAAATTAGTCATCTTTGAAGAAAACTGAACTGATCATTTTACCGTTGCTGGTACAAGGAAGGTGCCTTTTGTTATTGTACTGCTGACCAAACCATGATGTGAGCAATTCTAACTGCTGAACACTTCCTGAGATGGCACTCATGGGACAGCAGCTTTGCTCTGTATAAAGCGGTGACACACCTGCCAGGTGAGTCACCTGAAAGGTCTCTTCAGCTCTTCTGGTGATTTAAGGGAACATAGTCTGGAAATTTTGTGCAGGAATGTGACTTTCCACAGTCTGTTTTCCTTTCTTTTTTCCCTTTCTAGTTACACTCTCGTATCTAACTACCTCTAAGAAAGCTCAAGTGTTTCTTTAAATTAAAGTTAAAAATGGAAGTTTCTTTTTCTCTTTTGGCATGACTAAAACTGTTTTATTCTCACTCTTCATTTCCCTGCTCCTTCTTGACATATCTCTGCCTGCCATTAACCATCATGGCATATGGTGGGGCCATACGACATTCAGGTTTTAGGGCTGAGAGATGTCTGACAAGCACCATTATCTGTGGGTGTAGAGATTTTTTATCTGTCTTGTACCTGAAATGTTTCATCTTGACATTCCAGCTCTGGTGAAGGTGCCTCAGCTCTTGCTTTTTTGGCAACACCGTAATTCTAAAGTGAAAATCAAATGCCCCAGGGCCAAGGCAGAAGCTCTTTAGCTAGCAAGTGATCAAGGAAGGGCATATGACTCCATGACTGCTCAAGTGTGTGATGCAGGTGGCTATGGATGCAGGCCCAGAAAACAATAAAAACTCCTAATGCTGTCAGAGCATCTTCTTGCTCCAGGGGTAGGTTACCACTGCAGCTCTCAGAAGATCATGGCATGGTTACATCTCTGCATCTTGCCCCATCAGGCACTTGCTGTCAGCTGAGAGAAGCAGGTGTGTTGAGGGATGATTTTGCACTAAGCCGCAAAGGCAGAAGCAAGACTGCTCTGTGGTCTTCCAGGAGGGCTGTGAGAGGTCTATCTGAAAAAAGGGATGTATGATACAAGAAAATCAACACATAGTAAAGAGCAATTTCTGCTTTGCACTCAGCCATGCTGATAGCAACCGGCAAAAATGTCCTACCACTCCACCTGCTACCTCAGGCTTGGCTTTTCACCCTCTGTTGGTGAAAAGCAGCCCTTTTGAGCGCCTTGTTCCTTTACCAAGGAACCTGTCCAAGTAGGAAAGGAGAGGAAAATGGGGACAGTGGGACAACAAGAGTGGAACTGGGCAAGGATTTGGCCCTGAATGTGGCACATTTCTGGTCATTCTCAGGAGGGTTGATCTCAGTGCCCATAGAGAAGTCAGCTCCCAACCCACAGAGCTGAGGGTTTCCTGTCTATGAAAGCTATTGCTTTTGGTGTGATGTGCTCTGATTTCATCAAGCAATTTCAACCCATGGGACAGGTGTCATGTCAGATGCTATCACTCCAAACTGAAAC
Organism: Eubucco bourcierii; assembly: GCA_013396675.1. NCBI lineage: Eukaryota > Metazoa > Chordata > Aves > Piciformes > Ramphastidae > Eubucco > Eubucco bourcierii. The sequence continues at coordinate 13,200 of VWZE01017636.1, forward strand.
TGTGAGAGAGTTGGCTTTTGAGACAGCTCTTGCAGTCTGTTCCAGGTTTCAGCCTACATGCTTTTGGTCTTCTGAGTTGCTGCAGTGCTGGGCCTGATCCTTTCTTTTTGCGTGAGAAGAAACACAGCCAAGTTGCAGGGAGTACCTTTATTCTCCAGTGGTGAACGTGTTTCTACAACTATATTGCATAAGGGTAGGTCTTGATCTTGGTGACCCAGGCACAGAGGCTGGCTGGAGCAAAACAAAGGCTCAGGAGAAAAAAGTGCCTGCTGTTCAACTGACACCCCAAGAGAGCCAGCCATGATGGCACACTGTCTCTCTGGAGATGAAGCCAGAGGCAGATAGGAGAGGCAGGTGAGACTTGTGCATTTTGAGCACACCTGCCAGTGGGGTATGGAGTTGACACTAACTGAACCAGTAGAACCTGGACACATATCACAGTACCACAGTATCACCAAGGTTGGAAGAGACCTCAAAGATCATCAAGTCCAACCCATTATCACAGCCCTCAAGACCAGACCATGGCACCAAGTGCCACGTCCAAACCCACCTTGAACACCTCCAGGGACGGTGACTCCGCCACCTCCCTGGGCAGCCCATTCCAGTAGCCAATGACTCTCTCAGTCAAGAACTTTCTCCTCACCTCCAGCCTAAACTTCCTCTGGCATAGCTTGAGACTGTGTCCTCTTGTTCTGGTGCTGGTTGCCTGAGAGAAGAAAGCAACCTCCTTCTGGCTACAACCACCCTTCAGGCAGTTGTAGACTGCAAAAAGGTCTCCCCTGAGCCTCCTCTTCTCCAGGCTAAACAATCCCAGTTCCCTCAGCCTCTCTCCATAGGGCTTGTGCTCAAGGCCTCTCCCCAGCCTCGTTGCCCTTCTCTGGACACGCTCAAGCTCCTCAATGTCCTTCTTAAATTGAGGGGCCCAGAACTGGACACAGGACTCAAGGTGTGGCCTAAGCAGTGCAGAGTACAGGGAGAGAATGACCTCCCTGCCCCTGCTGGCCACACTATTCCTGATGCAGGCCAGGATGCCATTGGCCTTCTTGGCCACCTGGGCACACTGCTGGCTCATGTTCAGGCGGGTGTCAATCAGCACCCCCAGATCCCTTTCTGTTTGGCTGCTCTCCAGCCACTCCCACCCCAGCCTGTAGCTCTGCATGAGGCTGTTGTGGCCAAAGTGCAGCACCCGGCACTTGGATTTATTGAATGCCTTGGACTCTGCCCATCTGTCCAGGCGGTCAAGGTCCCGCTGCAGAGCCCTTCTGCCCTCCAAAGCCCTTCTGCCCTCCAAATGAAATGAAACGAAGAATCCTGCAGGAACAGGAGTATTCAAAACCACTTAAAAGACTGAGCATTGTTAAAGAATTAGTGAAACAAAATTTCAAGTGCTTTTATGAGAAACTCTACCCTAACTTTCAAGAGATAATGTGGGTTTTTGTGTTTTTCTTAATGCCTTTATGTATTAATCCTAAATTGTGTTGCAAATACCAAAAACTGGGTCTTCTTCAGAGCACCAAAATAAACCACCAAATGATATGTGTCCCTTCACCCAATGGCATCAGAAATATTGTCAGGGTGGGTCTGTTGTTAAATGTAACCTGCATCACCTTCACTCTCTGAACAGCTTTCCTATGCTGCTGCTGTTGTGTGCAACATAGCAATGAAATACTTCTCTTTGCTTGTTAGTCCCTTCGGCCTGTAGAAATTATGTCACTGGTAGTCAGTTTACAACACTCAAATCCTGTCATTTTACACCAAGTTCTAACTCAAAATAAGTCCATTTAGGCTCCTTGGAAGCATGTGTGAAGAGGGAAGAAGGACACAGCTGCAGGAGCACGTGGGAAAAGGTTCTATGGACTTAAATACTTCTATCATGGTGATTTCTAATTCAGACAGCACTGAGAAGGTGCAAACAAATGTTTAGTTGCAAATTACTTTCTTTAACTTATAAATAGTTGTTTATTTCTAACACTCAAATGAATGGAACAGAAACAGCAGGCAGAAGAAATAAGCAAAACATTGGAACTGTACCTCAGTCTCACTAATTAAAGGGTAATTTCAAGCTCTTTCACTCACAAGGATCTTGCTTTTGCCTTTCCATGAGAGCACTTTTTAGTATCATTATATCTTTAACCTACAAGGGGTTTTAGTTGTAAAATCTAGTGCTGAGAGAGAGCATTCCTAAAGTGCATTCAAAACATGAAATCACTGAACACAGACAAAAATGTCTTCAGAAGCTTCAAAATTGTTTTTGTAGGAAACAAAAGAGGATTTTTCCTTCCTCTTTAGAAAACATAATTTTCTTTTCAATGCAACTTCAAAAAATAGACCTTGCTTTATTCCAGTGCAATTTTCCTTACTGTTTACAAAGGCCTGCATGTCATAGGACAAGAGGCAGTGGTTTGAAATTAGAGAAGAGCAGATTTAGATTGGATATTAGGAAAAAGTTCTTTACAATGAGAGTGGTTGATCACTGGAACATGTTGCCCAGGGAGGTGGTTGAGGCCCCATCCCTGGAGATATTCAAGGTGAGGCTTAAGAGGGCTTTGGGCAACCTATCTGAGGATGTCCCTGCTTATGGCAGGAACAGATGAACTGTAGAGGTCCCTTCCAACCCAGGTGATTCTATGACTCTATGATTTCACTACAAAGTGCTGAAGTTCCTGGTCACACATACTGGGTAATGCAGGAGAATGGTGAAATCCAGTGTATTCCACTGAGAAATCTAACCTAGAGCTGAGAGACTTTAAATTCAGAGTTTATAATACAAGTTAAAGGTAGTATGGAAACACAACACCCCTCCCAGAAATCAGAGACCCCAGGAGGAGCTTCCAACCACCCTTCTACCTTCTCCCCACCCCTATACCTTACCCCATGGGTTGCCTTACGTGCAAGGTGAGCTTGGAGGATTGGCCAGGGGGGTCAGAAGGAAAGTGGTTAGTGATGTTACTCAGCAGAGAGGAGAAAACCGGAAGCTGCTAGACAGCCCCAGAGCGTCTGCCCGAGAGACTGTGTTATCTGTGTTTTGTGCTCTTAAACATCTCAGCAAGCCTATGAGTGAAGCAGACATCACCATTGCTTTCTTTTCCCAGTTTATAGTATAATTTTCTCCATTAAAATATTCCAGTTAGCCTCAAACCAGCACATGAAGTTATGTACTTTAATAGATACTTTTATCACTACCTAGATAATCTTAATGTTTTGTTTGTATCTTAAAGGCTAAATATATATATAATTTTGGTAAAGCCCTACAGTGAAGTTAATCTATGGTGACACCTTGTGGGAAAACACAACCTCATATTTACAGGACTAAATAAAATCCGGTGTGACTGTGGGATGAGTACAGAATTTTATACTAATGCCTGGAATTACTCTTAAACAGAACTGCTTAGAAAAACACTTGAGTCCAATTCTTCCAATTCTTCCAATTTACAAAATCCTGCAATGACAGGACAAGGGGCAATGGGTTTAAACTGGCAGAGGAGAGATTTAGACTGGATGTTAGGAGGAAGTTCTTTACAGTGAGGGTGGTGAGACACTGGAACAGGTTGCCCAGGGAGGTTGTGGATGCTCCCTCCCTGGACGTGTTCAAGGCCAGGTTGGACGAGGCCTTGAGTGACCTGTACTAGTGGGAAGTGTCCCTGCCTATGGCAGGGAGTTGGAACTAGATGATCCTTGACGTCCCTTCCAACCTTACCATTCTATGATTCTGAAAAAAACAAGATTAAAAAATGCCATTAATGTCTTGTTACTGAATTTTCCAAAGCTTTCCTTATGCCAACACTGAATGCTAGTGTAAGGTTCTGTGCAGTTCTGATGACTGAGAACAGTAGTTATTACCGTTCACTTTGCACCATTTAAAATCATCAAGTGAGGAGTTGAGTAGAATTTCGACTGTCTCCTGGGAGTTGTGTTACTGAAATGCTCCAAAAGAAAAGGAAATCTTTGGAAAAGACTACATGCAGCTGTTTATGGTGAGTTCAGAAGAATATATGGGTCTGGTGTTGATCTTTTAGTGCTGTCATTAATGAGTGATTAAAAAGTGAAATGTTCTTGATTCTTCCCCACCAATTTAAGAAAAATGTTGAGGTGCTTGAACACGTCCAGAGAAGGGCAACAGGACGGGTGAGAAGGCTGGAGCACAGCTTTACGAAGAGCAGCTGGGGGTGTTCAGCCTGGAGAAGAGGAGGCTCAAGGGAAACCTCATTGCTCTCTACAACTACCTGAAAGGAGAATGTAGCCAGGTAGGGGTTAGTCTCCTCTCCCAGGCATCCAGTGACAGAACGAGAGGACACAGTCTCAAACTACACCAGGGCAGTTTTAGGCTGGATGTTAGGAAGAAGCGAGCCATCTTCTTGGGAGCACTTCTGAGCACATCTGAGACTGCCAGATGTTCTTAGCAGTTTTTGATTGCGTTCCAGACAAGATGCGTTTGTTTCAGGTACACCACTGGAGGTCACTCACGTTCTAATAAAGAGTGCAGTATTGGCTGCTGCAGGAGAGAAGGCAATTTCTTAAATCATCCAAGAATAAGCTCATTTTGAACTGGGGATTACCTTAAAATGAAAATGAGTGCACGTTTCTTAAACTTATAGTAAAATACATAATCTTCAGGAGGGTTAGGCAATGACAAACCCCTCAACATTAGCAAGCCATTTTTGCTTTGATCTATCTACAGGAATAATTGAATTGTTTCACTTTCCCTAAAGAAAGTAAAAAGATTTTAAAAGAAAGGGAAAAAAAAAGAAAAAAAAAAAAAAAAAAAAAAAAAAAAAAAAAAAAAAGAAGATAACCGCCTCTCTGAATGCTTATTGAAGTCACATTTGGTGCAACCAGAAATTGCAAATAAAATTACATTAGATAAGTAGGGGAAAGGCTGCATGGGAATTTTCTCACTATGAGATTTCTGACAGGAAAAAAATGCAGGAACCAGTAATAAAGTCTATTTATATGACTCGTTTCCTTACCTCTACTTTCTGTTACTCCATTTGTATAATAACCTTGCAAACTACTGGGCATAGCTCTGTTGAAATTGTGAGCTGCTGAGAAGAGGAGCTTTCTAAAATGTTTTGGCTTTTTTTTATTTCCTAAACTATAATTTTAGTATAAATTTCCTCCTCTGAGATGAAGAATAAAAAAATGCAGGCCTCGTTTCAGCAATATCAGTAAAACATTCATAAACCAGGTGGTCCAAAACTGATTATTTTACTTTAAAAGCAAATGGCAAATCTCTACCTCAGGCTTCAGACCTGTCAATAGTCACACAGTATGAAAGAGTCAACTGTAGTCAGATCTATTTCATAATAATTAATGTATTGCTCACATAACGTCAGGAAAGAGATGCTTCAGAGTAGATTTATTCACCTACAGGAGAGGAGAAAAAATCTGTTTGTGGCATTTAATGCTTGTACAACCCTTTGTGCAGCTTTGCCTTGCTCTGTGCTTTTAGCTTATTTATAAAATGCTATTTGATTCTGGCAGTTTCTAGGGGGCTACTGCAGCTGCGGTCTCCTGCTGGCTTCTTGATGATTGACAGGTTCTTGATTTAAAAGGAGCTGCATGCTCAGTAGTTAACTGCCTGCTGATTAGGGTGTGTTAGACTGGGTTTTGTTTGCCGTGTAGGGATTCTTGTTCAGCTGGGAGATAAGAATACAGCAAGCAGAGCCTTTGGCAGTTTGTGTGGGTGCTGGAGAAAGGCAGAAATTCTCCTTCAGTGAATCTGGGAGTGCAAAGCCAATGTCGATGAGCTACAGCTGAAGAAAGTACCCTTGGTACATCAGTGGTGATAGCCTATACAGGGCTTGGGCAGGGACATGTTATGTCTGTGTTTCTCATGGGGCTGCAGGTGGTGGGTTCCTCCCCTGAGTGAGGTGTGTAGAGGTCCAGGTGCTCTGTGTCCAAGGACTCGCAGAAGCTGGCATGCAGACCGCTCCCTACTGAGGGTAAATGGGCTATCAGCAGGGTCCCCATGCTAGATGGCACAGAGCATGTCTATACTACAGGCAATACACTGGTTGAAAGCTTATGGATCAGCAATGGTGTTCATTATGGCGGAGTATTGGCCATTTGTTGCAGATCCACTTCCTCACCCTGATCAGTTGACAGCCTCCTTCAAACAGCTTAAGGAAGGCTACAGGGTAATCAAGAAACTTGGCTGCAACTCAAGGGAAAAAAAAAAAAAAAAAAAGTATACAGAACATAGAAGGAAAAACAGACTGCAAAGGGAGAGTTTAAAAACACTGTGCCAGTGTGCTAGCAATGCAAAATTCAATTTGCATTGGCACGAGGAGATTTATGGAAACAAGAATTGCTTCAACAGCTACATGAGCAATGAAAAATGTAGGCCTGTGGACTAGTGACAGGGGATGCGGATAGACCTGAGAAGCCCAGTGCTGCCTTTGTCTTCACAAGTAGGACCCTAAGTTTTGGTGCCCGGAGGCAGGGTTCAAGCAAAAGTAGAACGAGCGGTATTGGGAGGAAATTTTCTTCTGCAAATTTGTCAGGACACAACTTCATCAATGTGGAATGCACTGAATTCAGCAACTGACTACCTGCTGCAGGGAGTAAAGAAAGCTGTTGTGAGTCTCTACTCTCTGAAATCATGACCGTTCCAGAAATAAATATTCCAGACAGAATAGTGACAGCAATGTTTTATTCAAAGTATCTTAACTCAACTTTTTATGAATACATCTATTGCAGGTGTACCATAATAAATTATTTACTCTGAAATCTCCTTTTTGGCTCTTCCTTCTTAGTTGTATCCAATTACTCTGCTTCCATTGATTCATCCTCATTGTCTTCTACATTAGTAGTTTCTGTGGAGGTAAAGACAGTACATAGAGAAGCATTTTATTATAAAAGTACTTTAAGTAATCCTTGTAACCCAGCACATCATTCTAGAACTTTGCTCTCTACCTGAGACCTCCTTCCCCACTGCCTTTCACTGCCAATACTTGAATTTAACTGTTCCACAATGTTTGTCAGCTGCCAGACTTGGTGTGTGCATACTGGCTGCCAGCCAGCCCATATGTAAAGCTCTAATAGCCAATCTCCTACTTAGATGATGGAATTCTGGTGCTGAAAAAAAAATATGGCAATGGGACTGAGAATTTAAGGTTGCAAGAAAACAGATTTTGTTACATCTGTTGTTCACAGTATGCATATTTTCTTCACGTACTTTCTTCACATACTTTCTTCCCTGTTAACTGCTGGAGCGTGTCCAGAGGAGGCCACAAAGATGATCACAGGACTGGAGCAGCTCTCCTATGAGGACAGGTTACAAGAGTTGGGGCTCCTCAGCCTGGAGAAGAGAAGGGTTCGAGGACACCTTATAGCAGCCTTCCAGTATCTGAAGGGGGCCTACAGGAAGGCTGGGGAGGGACTATTTACAAGGTCTAGCAATGACAGGACAAGGGGCAGTGGGTTTAAACTGGCAGAGGGGAGATTTAGACTGAATGTTAGGAGGAAGTTCTTTCCAGTGAGGGTAGTGAGGCACGGGAACAGGTTGCCCAGGGAGGTTGTGGATTCTCCCTCCCTGGAGGTCTTCAAGGCCAGATTGGACGAGGTCTTGAGTGAGCTGTACTAGTGGGAGGTGTCCCTGCCTATGGCAGGGGGTTGGAACTAGATGATCCTTGAGGTCCCTTCCAACCTTACCGTTCTATGATTCTAATGTTCTATGATTCCCACTATGTTACTCTTACTAAAGACCAGGGGAACAGTATGTTTTCTCATTAACCCTATTGCTGAAACAATATGTACAAAACATGTATAAAATCATCCAACTCTTTGATAATAGAAACAGAGCTGCAAGGAACTTTGACAACATCTCTTGCATTCCAATGTCATCATGCATTTGTCTCTACACCTAGGCTGTCTCTGACAGATACTTGAGACCATTTGTTCTGTTAAAATCATCCAACACAGTTAATTAACAACTGAAACTCTTTCACTGTGGTAGGCCAAAAAATGGATGAGAATTAAGTTCAAAGTGTTATTTGAGTCCAAGAGCCTTTGAGACAAGCCATGCTTAAGGTTCAACGAGACCAAGTGCAGAGTTCTGCACCTCGGCCAGAACAATCCTCACTACCAATGCAGACTGGAGATAAGGTGATTGAAAGCAGCCCTGCAGAAAAGGACTTGAGGATGCTGATGGATGAGAAGCTGGACATGAGCAGTCAGTGTGTGCTTGCAGTCCAGAGGGCAAATCACATCCTGGGCAGCATCAAAAGAAGTGTGGCAAGCAGATCCAGAGAGGTGATTCTGCCACTTCGCTGTGCTCTGGTGAGACCTCACCTGGAGTACTGCATCCAGCTCTGGAGCCCTCAATATAGGGAGGACATGGACCGGATGGAGCAGGTCAAGGTGGGGGGCCACAAAAAAGTTCAGGGGGTTGGAACACCTCTGCTACAAGGCCAGGCTGAGGGAGCTGGGGGTGTTCCGCTTGGAGAAGAGGAGGCCTCGAAGAGGTCTAACGGCAGCTTTCCAATACCTGAAGTGGGACTACAAGAAGGCTGGAAAGAGACTGTTTACAAAAATCTGTGGTGACAGGATAAGGGACAATGGCTTCAAATTAGAGAAGAGCAGGTTTAGATTTGATGTCAGATTGCCAGGAAGGGGGTTGAGGCCCCTTCCCTGGAAAGATTCAAGGTGAGGCTTGATGGGGGTCTGGGTGACCTGATCTAGTTGAGGATGTCCCTGCACACTGTGGGGTGGGGTTGGACTAGATGACTTTTGGAGGTCCCTTTCAGCCCAGCCCATCCACGATTCTGTGATCAATGATTTTTTGCCAAATCCAAAGCTGAGCTATGCAGGAGACCTGCCGAAATTTCAGTCAGATATAATCCATTCCCTGGGATCCTGTAAAACGCCAGTCCTACACAATCAGATCAGCTAGCTGGCTAGTTTGGCTGAAGCAGGAGAACAACTTAAGAAGAAATAAACTACTTCAATTCTAAAAGCTAACCTAAATGCTTAGAGTGCACCTCCAGGCATTTTTCTATGGCTTAATAGCCTTAACCACTCCCTATGGATAATGCTTTGCTTTGATTAACTGTCAAATGGACTGATTACAAATGGATACCTTTACCTCATGTTTTGTACATCAATATGTATATGTTTGTATATGTTAACAATGAACACAAACAAAATATCTGGGTGAAAGCTATAAGCTAAAGATGAGGAAACATAGATGCATCCTGTTGTTGCTTCTTGGTAATCCGGCACTCAAAAGAGGCTTCTGAACTGCCTGGAAGAAAACCTAAGCATCTGAATCCCAAACTTCTTTGTTTTGTAGGGGAAACAAACCAACCAAAGACTTTTCAAACTATAATATTTAACAATATTTAAAATATGTTTGTTTAGGTTTGTTTTGCCTTCTCTTTAACTTCAGCTGAGGGAATAAAAGCTCCATTCATGAAAGAAAAATAGAGTGTTCAAAAGCCCCTGTATTTCCCAGGGTCTGAAATCTTCTCACACTTTTGTAACAAAAAAATATTTGCAAGTGCAATCACTTACAAGCTCAGCTCTGCAAGTGCTGTCAGCTGTACGTGCATAGATAATGCTGCACAGAAGTGTCACTTCTAATTTGTACTGTTACAGTATAGAAACTTGACTATCAAAACCACTTTGCATCTAGAGTACTGCTCCCCTTATGAAACGTAGATATCCCCATGGTCTCTTTGGATTGATGAATGGACCTCTCAGCAGCAGCAGGACTTCAGCTGATTGACATGCAAGCATGTAAAACAATGTTGTTGTTGTTATTACGCTGCTGTTGTTGTCATTATTTTAGTTATGCATACTCCATTCCTCACCTTGATGCTCCTGACCGTCATTTTCTTCTTTGCTTTCCTCCTCTGCTTCTTCTATAGCCCTTCCTGGGTTAAGAGTTTCACTGGATATCTCATGAAGAGAAGATGTATCATCCTTACCCTCAGCAGACTCATCAGAGGCTGAAATATGAGAAATTAGAAATATCACAGAGAACTAATTTTACAAATTTGCACTCAGCCTTTTTTTTTTTTCATGCAGTAGCTAATAACCACTACTTAAGTTTGCAGTCTTTACTCACATGAGAAATCCCCCAAATCTTCTCTGTTTATAATCAAGTTTGTATTGTTATACAATGATACAGTGTAAAATGATTAGCAGGTTTCCCAAGACAGTTGTATCTCATTATGCTACATGAGCTAAAAAAAGACACATACACATTGTGTAGTCTATGAACAGACTTGGAAGTTCCTAACACTCAGTATGTGGTAAATTACAGGGAAAAAGACACACAAAAATCATAGAATCATAGAATGGTAAGGTTGGAAGGGACCTCAAGGATCATCTAGTTCCAACCCCCTGCCACAGGCAGGGACACCTCCCACTAGTACAGCTCACTCAAGGTCTCATCCAACCTGGCCTTGAACACCTCCAGGGAGGGAGCATCCACAACCTCCCTGGGCAACCTGTGCCAGTGTCTCACCACCCTCACTGTAAAGAACTTCCTCCTAACATCCAGTCTAAATCTCTTCTCTGCCAGTTTAAACCCATTGCCCCTTGTCCTGTCATTGCAGGACCTTGTAAATAATCCCTCCCCAGCCTTCCTGTAGGCCCCCTTCAGATACTCCCAACCCAAACCAAATAGAAACAAAAAACCAACCCAAACAAAACCAAATAAACCAAACAAATTAAACCCCGACAGAACAACCAAACCAAACCAAACAAATGAAAAACCACAACAAACATCCCACACCATTTGATGTTAAACCTGAAAAACACCATTTCAAGGGACAGTTAAAGCATGGATTTTCCAACTGTCCAGTAGAACAAACCTGCAATTGGTGGGGTTTCTTCCTCTTCAGCTATTGCTGCTTCTGCTCCTTCTTCCATTGCTTCTGCTGCAGCTGCTGCTGCTGTTACCAGGGAGGCTCCTCTGGGAGAAGGTGGGTTTTCCCCATGGGGGGTCCAGAGTGTTAATTTGGTAATTTCTGATGCTTTCCATTTTAGTTCAACAAGTAATGAGGGTTCATCCTCTTCTTCTTCTTCCTCTCCTTTATCCTAGAAGATGACTCATGAAATCAAAGATCTCATCTTACGTATATTAGGTAAGTAACTAGGATAACGGTTTTGTGCATTAAAACCTCTTTATTTGGGCTCAAAACAGCACTGATGTGGCCTTTTGCAGTTTCCACAGGTGGAAGAACTTCAGCAGCTGCAAATTTTGGAAGAGAACTATACTTTGAACACTGATGTGGTCAATTGGCTATTACTAATGATCAATTCTTGCCAGCTTGCTTTCTTTAGAGCAAAATTTTGTCTCTCCCTTTAAAAAAAAGGGTTTGGTTTTTTTTTCGTTTTATCCAAATATGAAGGAGTCTTAGTAATGGAATCATTATCTGTCCTACTAGATGATTTATGTTTTTTAAATGAGACTTTCTCCACAGTTACTTCAACTAAAGCAGAGACAACATTTAATCTCACTTTAGTAACAGCAATGTCCTTTGCTTTACACAGCCACTACAGTATTTACACGACAACAAGTTCATGTTCCTCAGAGTAAGGATTTTTAGAAGCCCAATGGCTTCTTAAGAACCTTGGGTTCTTAAGTTCATGCTTAAACTCCAATATGAATGGCCTAATACTCCAAAATCAGGACATTTAACAATTCCCAGTGGAACCAAAGATAATAAACACACATCACTCTGGATACTCACATGATACTTAATTTGAGGATCTTTTGCACTTAGCCAAAAAAGATAAGCAGTCTCCACGTTCTGCAAATCTACCCCTAATGACAGGATTTTATTTTGTCCTTGCCTCAATAAATACTGCTGAAAAATTTCAGGGTGTGTAATGGGAATGAATGGTTTGGACAACAGAGGTAAAAAACCCTAAGCTGAAACTCAGCATTTTCCTGAAATCAAAACAGTAATGTTAAGATATTTCTCTTATTTCTATAGCTGTTCTGCATCACATTAATCAGAAACATTTCAAAATGTTTCTCCTTCATCTCCTGCATGAAGGAGAAGGAAAAACAGGCCCTGACCCCAGCTGCTCCCTGCTCTCCTAACAGGATAAACAATGAGACAAAAACACAAATCTGCTAGAAATTACCATTGGTATGCATGGCACCAAGAAATTCAGAAATACATTTTTAAAAATATTTTTCTTTGTTTTCTGGTGTGGAGAACAAAATGGAATACAGGCTAAATGTCCAGACAAATACATTTACATTATTCTGTGCTTTGAAACCTCAAATCTTTTAGAAAGGCCCTAATTATTCCAAATTTTAAGCAAAAAAAGACTCCTGTCTGCAAGTAATGCAAAAATAACACCTTGCACTTGTCAAAGCTTACAAAGTAGAAACATAGAATCATAGAATGGTAAGACTGGAAGGGATCTCAAAGATCATCTAGTTCCAACCCTCTGCCATAGGCAGGGACACCTCCCACTAGTACAGGTAAATAGAGAAGCTAAAGTTAAAAGCGGAATGCATCTCATTAAGTTCACAAGAATCCACAGGGTTCTACTCTCTTTTGATTGGTTAGGACTACTTTAACATCAGTGTCTATTAGGCATTTTATAGACTAGATTTGCTGAGTTGTCTGTTCAGTATAATTTTCACTGTTTCTTTTACCTGCTCTGATTGTATGTATTCACCATGCTGCTCACAGCCAATATCAAAGACATATTTGCCACGACCTACAGGCTGCCCAGAGATATAAAAAGTGAGCAGAAACATAGAGTTAGTACATCTCAAACATATAAAATATCATTTTCTATGAAATTCATGCAACAATCAATAGCAATATAGTTTGAAAGCAAAGTTGCAAAGAAATTTGGAATTCTATCCTACAAATTAATTCTGTTTCCTATGTTATGCTTACAGTACAACAAATAATACAAAAGATTGGGAGCCTAGCTTCTTATTTGAAGTGAAAACAGACCATATTAAGGCAATTCCACCTTAACTCCTCAGATTAATAGAAAGACTTTCAGTACACTTACGTTTCCTTTCAAAAACCTCCCCTTAAATCTATGGTTTAGATGGATAAGCTCTGCTTGTCCTTCCTGGATTCCATTTGCCCAGCCACCAACATACTTAGATCCTGTGTCTTTGTAGATGTATGTACCTTGGCCATGCCTAGGGAGAAAATAATAATTTTGGTTTGTATTATGAATATTAAGAGTTTAGGATATTGTTATAACGTATTAAAACTGTATTATTGAAGCAGTTGAAATGACTCAAGTTGGACTGAGTTGCCAAAGTCATCCAGTAGAACACAATTTGCTGCAGTCAGTCATGCTTTGAAAGTGACCTTTGCAAATTAATGCCATTGGGTGACTTGAAACATAACTGTAAGAATGAAACAAACCTATTGTGGTTGGACCATTCTCCAGTATAGGTGTCTCCATTTGCATACGTATAGACTCCATAGCCATGTCTCTGGTCATTCACCCAGTCTCCTTTAGTGAAAATACAATAAAACCAGTGAGATGTGGTTTGTTTTACTGTGTGATACACTTACTATATTGTGTGATTCACTTTGTAAAGTTATCATACAATAATCATCAGAGAAGGAATGAAAGCTATGACACCATTCCTTACTCTAAGCCTTTGCTCTTTTTTCTTCCATATGTCCCTCTCCCCACGTATTTCTGCAGCTGCCTGACTTCCTTCTCGTTTTGTTTATTACAATCTGTCTGTGTTATCACTATGAACACAAGAAGCCATGTAACAACCTGCTCCTATCTTTAAATATGGTAACGCATTACAGTTCCATTAGATGTAACATCTCCACTCAAAAAAAGAGTGGGACTACTGTAGTCTGACTCATCTGCTAAAATTGCCCTGTCAATCATGGGGCATATAGACTCAAAAGGATGGTAGGTTGTGTAGCTTAATTACTTTTCTATTAAAAAGGTAACTTCAAAGAAAGTCACAGGTGCAGATGCTCCCATAAGGCAGGAATGGATTGCTCTTTTTGCTCTCTGCTTCTAGCTCTCGTAATGTGGATGTTCTTTCTAGCCTAGCTTAGATAGGAGGGGTAAGGGGAAAGACAGTCTCTCAAAGACTGATAATCAAAGCATTTCAGGTACTCTCCTGGGAAAAGGGAAATGAGTTTCACCTTCTTCAGACCTCAGAGACATCCCAATCCTTGAGTAAGTGTTCTGATCAGTAGACTGTTTTTTAAGGATGAACTTAATAAAGGTCTAAAATACTTTATACTGAACACATGTGGTTCTAATAATAATTCAGAAATAATTAACCATACTTTCTTCTATCAAGATTGCATTGATTTGTGAAAGATACTTAATATTTTTCAGTACTTGGAACACCTCACACCATGACGAGAGTAAACTGCTACTAAATTCCACGCTTGTCAAAATAATCAACATAAATTCCCATAAATAAAGTCTGCACCTCTTGGAGCTCGTAGTAAACAGATGAATAAAAAGAAAGCAGTTTGTAGCAAATTTATCTTTTAGAATAACACATTCTCAAATTCACTGTTTCCTTACATTTGGGGGGGGGAGGGGTGGGGGGGGAATGTGTCCTTTCAGTTACAGAAATCCTTGCAACTGTGCTCAGTGTTTTACCTTCATATTTTGATCCATCTGGATAAAAGAAGATCCCCCTGCCATGCTTTTTGTTTTGAAGATACTCTCCAGTGTAGTAAGCACCATTTTTAAATCTGTAGATCCCCTGAAACATATTTGGTACAGAGGAAATATTTGTCAGCTCTCAGTCTTGTTTCAATATAGCGCCCAGAACTGCTGAAACCTCGGCGTAACCACTGCTGCCCTGTGTGGCTGTTTTACCTGCCCACTTCTGAAGCCATGTTGATACTCTCCCTCATACGTATCGCCGTTTGGTAGGCGTGCCTTGCCACGTCCGTGTCGCTCACCTTCCGAACTGCGTTCACCATCGTACTCCTGAGCAAATGTCGGGGGAGGAAAAAAAAGCTGTTTAAGAGGCTTAGACGTGACTGACTCTAACCTCGTTAGAAAGCAGGTGTTTGTTCAAAGTTGCTCCACTTCTGCTTGAAACAGACTGCAGAAGCACCTGGCCAACAGATGTGCTGCTTATGCAGGCACTTGCAACAGATCCATGAACCCGCAGGCTTTCCTCACGACGTGGCACGCTACTAGAAAGTATGAATGACTCGTTTTCATCCCGTGGATAAAGGCAGGCAGGTCCCAACTGAAATGGTACAGCCCCGCTTCCGAAACTCCCTTTGTCTTCAGAAGAAGTGCCTCGGGAGCTCTCTTCGGCTCGGCACGGCCGGCAGAAACTGATTGGGACGCCGTGACCGGTAACGTCCTCTTTCCCCGTCCCCGCTGGCCCTCCCCAAACCCCTGTCCGAGGCGCTCATGGCCGTGAGTCACTTCCCGCCCCGCTGATCCCCAGCGCCCTCGGCGGCAGATGCTTCCAAAGCAGACGAGCCGCTTGCCGTCTGGAGACGGGGCAGGGCCGCCTCCGCCCCTGCTACTAAGCCACCAGCGACACCCCGGCTTCCCCGACGGACCCCTAAATCGGTCTCAGCCTCCTCAGCCTCCTCCGAGCTCAGGTCCGACATGGCCGCGGCGTCGCCGTCGCCAAGGCAACCGAGGCGCGCGGAGGCGCCGCGGCCAGCCGCTGCTGTTACGGCACCAGCTGCCGGTGGGGCGCGCGGGGGGCGGCGCTGCTGTCCCCGGTGCTGAGAGCAGCAACCGACCCCGCGCCTCACCGCGCGGCGGCGGCGAGCAGAGGGCGACGGGCAGCGGGGCGGCGGCGGGGCCGGATCGCCGCTGAGGAGAAGCACCAGCGGCCTGAGCTGTGATGGCGAGTGGAGCGCCCCGCGTCCCCAGGGGCCTCTCGGGCTGCATAGTGGCTCTAGACGCAGCAGTCCTTGGAGGGACGCAGCAACTAGCACAGCACTGCCGGGTCCGTGAACTCTGGGGAGGGGGGTAGGGTTGGTGTGCCGCCCTACCCAGATTCGATCTCCCTGCTTGAGCTTGGCTTTTCCCCCCTGTACCTTTAGTGTCGTGAAACAGGCTGGTGACATTTGAGATGGGTTCATGAACGACAGGTTGTGCTTGATAAACCTCCTTCTGCAGCAAGCTGACCTGCTGGGTCAGGGAAAGACTGCGGATGTTGTTCTGGACTTCAGAAAGGCCTGCTTCCCACACTATCCCATACACCATCTTCCTGGAGAAACTGGCTGTTCATGGCTGGGATGAGTGGATGCTTTGCTGGGTTCAGGCTGGCCAGGGTCAAAGACTGTTGGTGAATGGAGTGAAACCTAGTTTAAGAAAGTTGTTAGTGCTCACCAGGACCCAGCACTGGGACCAGTTCTCGTTAATATCTTTGTTAGTGATCTGGATGAGAGGATTGAGTGCACCCTCAGTAAGTTTGCAGATGACACCACATTGGGCAGTAATGTTGATCTGCTTGAGAGCAGGAATTCTCCTCAATGGGATCTTGATGGCCTGGATTGATGGGCTGAGGTCAGTTGTGTGAGGTTTAACAAAACCAAGTGTCAGGTCCTGCAATGACACAGGTGCACAGCAGAGTGGCTGGAAAGCTGCCCATCAGAAAATAACCCGGGTGTGCTGACTAACAGCCAGCTGAACATGAGCCAGCAGGG
>VWZE01017636.1:30894-54825 GCA_013396675.1 Eubucco bourcierii
CGGTGCTGAGAGCAGCAACCGACCCCGCGCCTCACCGCGCGGCGGCGGCGAGCAGAGGGCGACGGGCAGCGGGGCGGCGGCGGGGCCGGATCGCCGCTGAGGAGAAGCACCAGCGGCCTGAGCTGTGATGGCGAGTGGAGCGCCCCGCGTCCCCAGGGGCCTCTCGGGCTGCATAGTGGCTCTAGACGCAGCAGTCCTTGGAGGGACGCAGCAACTAGCACAGCACTGCCGGGTCCGTGAACTCTGGGGAGGGGGGTAGGGTTGGTGTGCCGCCCTACCCAGATTCGATCTCCCTGCTTGAGCTTGGCTTTTCCCCCCTGTACCTTTAGTGTCGTGAAACAGGCTGGTGACATTTGAGATGGGTTCATGAACGACAGGTTGTGCTTGATAAACCTCCTTCTGCAGCAAGCTGACCTGCTGGGTCAGGGAAAGACTGCGGATGTTGTTCTGGACTTCAGAAAGGCCTGCTTCCCACACTATCCCATACACCATCTTCCTGGAGAAACTGGCTGTTCATGGCTGGGATGAGTGGATGCTTTGCTGGGTTCAGGCTGGCCAGGGTCAAAGACTGTTGGTGAATGGAGTGAAACCTAGTTTAAGAAAGTTGTTAGTGCTCACCAGGACCCAGCACTGGGACCAGTTCTCGTTAATATCTTTGTTAGTGATCTGGATGAGAGGATTGAGTGCACCCTCAGTAAGTTTGCGGATGACACCACATTGGGCAGTAATGTTGATCTGCTTGAGAGCAGGAATTCTCCTCAATGGGATCTTGATGGCCTGGATTGATGGGCTGAGGTCAGTTGTGTGAGGTTTAACAAAACCAAGTGTCAGGTCCTGCAATGACACAGGTGCACAGCAGAGTGGCTGGAAAGCTGCCCATCAGAAAATAACCCGGGTGTGCTGACTAACAGCCAGCTGAACATGAGCCAGCAGGGTGCTCAAGTGCCTAAGGTGGCAAACAGCACCCTAGTCTGTATCAGGAATGGTGTGGCCAGCAGAAACGGGAAAGTGATCATCTCCCTGTACTCAGCACTGGTGAGGCCATACTTTGAGTACCTCCACTACAAGAAGGACATTGAGTTGCTGGAGCATGTTCAGAGAAGGGCAACAAAGCTGATGAAGGTGCTGGAGAACATCTCTTATGAGAAACAGCAGAGGGAAGTGGGATTGTTTAGTCTGCAGAAGAGGAGTACGAGGGGAGACCTTACTGCTCTGTACAGCTCTCTGAAAGGAGGCTGTAGTGAGGTGGGTGTCAGTATTTTCTCCATTATAACAAATGACTGGACAAAAAGAAATGGCCTCAAATTGCACCAGAGGAAGTTTAGGTCGGCTATTAGAAGGAACTTTTTCACTGGAAGGGTTATCAAGCACTGGAACAGCCTTCTCAGGATTGAATCACCATCCCTGTAGGCATTTAAAAGACACATAGATGTGGTGCTTAGGCTTTAGTTTAGGTTTAGCAACAGACTTGGTAGAGTTAGATAATGGTTGGACTTGATGATCTTAAAGGTCTTTTCAAGCCTGAACAATTCTATGGTTCTGTAATTCCCAGCGATCTTAATATGTAGGAAATTGTGTTCTGACTTCTCTCCAGTCAGTTTCAGCAGTGATCTACACAACTCTGATGACAATTTTAGTCACCTTAGCTAATCAAGAGCCTCCCATACTGATATGATTACAGATAAATCAATGCAGGGAGGCAAGGGAAGGGCTCTCCTCTCTGAAAAGGCCAAGAAGAATAGAAAAGAGTAACTTATAAGGGAAGGAGAGAGGATGGTACATCATAACCACCTTCAGCCCATAGCAATAAGTAATCTCAAATGGAAAAGACATGCTTTGTATTTTACGTAGCATTTTTTTATGTTTCATATGCTTCAGTGTTTGAAACCAATCACTCTTTAAAAACATCTTACTTGCCTCAGTGCAAAGTGTTGCTTTCTTTACAGAGGAAAATGCCCTAAAAATCTGCCTTAGCTAAGCAAGTTGATGACTGCATTGTATCTCATGCCAGCTTCCTGGAGATGTTGAGGACAGGTTGACTCACTGACTGCAAGTGGTATTTCACTCCTTTACAAAGCAGCAGCTTCACAGTGCCTGCCAGTGATACAGGAGTCAGGCAAATCACTATCAGCAGTTTAATGGCCAAGGTATCACAAATCATGTGAGGATATGCACAGTGAAAAGCAGTTAGCTAACTAAACACTGGCCATCGGAGGTGACACTTCAGATTTAGGCAGCAAAAGGAGTGGCAAGCAGTTGGAAAGCATGGTGGAGGTCACCTTATATCTTAAGTCAAAGCTTTACCACCCAAATCACAAGGAAAGCAGTCATTTCTCTATAGAAAGATGCACCAGATATCCAGAACATTTTCTTACTTTTCATAGGTATGAATTAAAATGAATACTATTTAAATTAAAAAATGGCAGTATTTCCTTATTAAGATGTGTCATTTATGTGGCATATGTGTCTTTTTGTATTTGGCTGGGCAAAGATGAAAAAGGAAGAGAACTACTGCTCAACACCATCATGTTGTTCTGAGTCAACACCAAATTACTAATTTGAGAGTGCTTCCTGTTTGAAATATTTAAGAACACCGAAATATGATTTTGTAAGTTGGAAGAGCTTTAGAAAGCTATACGTTTATTAACTCCAAATTGTATGGTCATTTCTCTTTCCTGTTGATCCCCAGCAGCTGACTAGGGAGGCCTAATTTGCATAATGGCCGCACTGTTAATAAGTAACTGCGGTACGTCAAGTACTGCTCTGATTGCTTACCTCCTGGAGAACTGGGTACAGCTTACAGTACTGAAGCACAGTCTGCAGGTTTCCATCTTTCTCATTGTTGATGATGCTCAAGTTTCATCTTTCACTGAAAGAAGATTCAATTATTTTATCTACGATAAGCCAATGTCTCTAATTATAAAACTGGTTACATAGTCTGCGAGTGGCATGTTAATTATTAGCAGACACTGCAGCTCAGGATTGCCAGAGAAAATACATTTGGGATGCATATAGAGATGCCCTCTGTTAAGCTTGATGACAAAAATAACCAGATACGCCTTTTGGGCTTGAGGCTGACCTAGCCCAGGGATGAGCGGTAACACAAACAGGAAGCAGTGCCATGCTGTCAGAAACACTCCCACTAATAATCACTAACTGCTTCTCTTTATGTGTTGCTTCAGAATCCTGAAGGAGGAAAGAGTCTGAAGGAGAAGCAGTTCACTTTTCTTGGGAAGCGGCCAAGAACTATTTAACTATAAAATTTACACTGTCCTGAACTTTAAAGTCAATGATAGCACAAATGTGTCTATGGCAGGATCACACAAACGAGGGTGGAATCATTTAAAGTTTTCTACACTTAGAAATTGTCCTATGAGGACAACTACAGTTTATACAGATGCCTATAATTAATGACAAGGAGGATATATTTTGTACTTTCTGGCTTTTGGGTGCTGTTGCATTTGGGTGTGTTTCAATGTCAGGTTAAAGTCAAGATTTACGTACATTACAGTTGAAGGAAGGACTGCTGTCATCCTTATTTTCTTGATTTTTTTTCTTTCCATTCAAGGAGCAACATAACACTGAAAATATTCTTGAGCTGCTGCTGATCTCGTACATAAATTTCATTTGGCAAAAGGCCTGAGAGGGTTAGTGCATGTGCTGATTATCAGATCTGCTCTTACTGCTGGCTCAACTGGCAGCTGCTGGCACTGACTGCCAGTCACACTGACAGGAGAGGGCAGCAGCTGCCAGAGCTTCAAGCTGCCATGGAAAGCTCCTGGTTTGCAGTTTGAGCAGAAGCCCCATAGGGAGAGAGAGCTACAGGGAAAGCAGAAGCCACTGCTGCCAGAGGTGCTTACAAACAGGGAAAGACAGCGACACGGTAAAGCAAAAGGCTGCTAGGTACAGCATCTTTTCACATCTTTTTATTATTCTGCAATGTACATTATCAGACACAAAGAAATCAAACTATTTTCTTAGATTATGAAAGCAAACAATGGACAAAGTAGAATTTACTGTCATTAACTTCCATAAATGATTTTTCACTCCAGTTCAGATTCTGAAATGTCAAAATCGTTTACACAATGGGAACTTGTCTCCACATAGGTCTTTTAAAGCTCTTTACAAGCAAAATGAAAGCTGCTTAGTATGTTTGTATGCCAAGTAAAGATAGCCTCTTTCTGTGCTCATAACCAAACCAGAAAAACAAGTAAATGACCTCTCTAGCCACTTAGGTTATGACTGCCTCCAAGTACAATTAATACTGGGATATCCTGAAAGCAGGATGATTAGAAGAAAAGAAGTCTTTATGAAAGTTGTTCTTGAAATATATGGAATAGTTTTTTTGCACCTTGGCTAAATACAACATTTCAGTTCCCTCCTGCAAAACATCCAAGGAAAAGCATTTGCTGTATTTAAAACCTTGCCTCCCCTTTCTGCTTTCACCTTACTGCTCATTCTGAAGTGCATTCCATTCCTCCAAATGGAATTTGGGAGAATTGTCAAGTCGTTTGTTTGTTTGTTTGTTTGTTCCTTTCCACTGAAGTACGACAGGGATATACGCAGGTCACTTCTGTTCCCTGTAGGAAATGGTTTCTTACGTCTTATCTCGAGGGTTTCTGACAGCCAGCATTACTGCTGCTACCATGAAAGCAGCTGGCATTCATCAGCTTCAAAAATATCTTATATGATTAGTATAGGAATAAAGCAGTGTTACTATTACATTTTATACAGTCAGTATAGGAATAAAGCAGTGTTATTGTTATATTTTATATGGTCAGTATAGGAACAGAGCAGTGTTACTATTATATTTTATATGGTCAGTATAGGAATAAAGAAGTGTTACTATTACATCTTATATGGTCAGTATAGCAATAAGCAGTGCTAGTTTCACTTTTTATATGGTTAGTATAGGAATAAAGCAATGTTACTGTTAGGTTTTTCTCTACTTTTCTCTGGAAATGTGTTTTGTTTCATTAAATAAACAAAACCTTAAACATCAGCTGCTTTATTTAGGCATAGATTGTAATGACATGAAGCTAAAGTAGCCCAGTCCTTTTGTTCATACCTTCTGAAGTCCTAACCTGGCAACTGAGAATGAATTCAACAGAGAAGAATGAAATAACTGAGGTAGATGGGACTAATTGGCTGCCTCCTCATTCCTGTCAGTTTGAATACCTTCGTACTTCATCTTCTTATACATGACTTGCAAGGTATTTTCTTTAGTATGAACTCTCTGTTCTGGTCTCCTTTCTATTTCAGCATAGTATTTGTAACTGTTTTGGTATTTGATTTCTATTAACATATGCCCCAGTCCTCCCTTCTCCTGTAACTACAAAGGCAAAGTAACATACTTCCACTTCCTGGTGGAAGTATGTGCTGGTTTGAGGCTAATTGGAATATTTTAAAAGAGAAAATTGCACTATAGGCTGTGAAAGGAAAACATCCTGATGTCTACTTCACTCATACGCTTGCTGGAGAATTGTTTGGGAATACTAACCAAAACAATAGATAAGTCAGTTGCTCTCTGTCGCTTGCTTGAGCAGGAGCTGCTGGTGGGATCTAGCAGCTTCTGGGCTCTGGCTCCTTTGCTGATTAATCCTCACTAACCACTTTTCTTCTAACCCCCCTGGCTGATCCTCCTAATTTACCTTGCACGTAAGGCAAACCTTGGGGTAAGGTACAGGGGTGGGGAGAAGGTTGAAGGGTGGTTGGGAGCCCCTCCTGGGGTCTCTGATTTCTGGGAGGGGAGTTGTGTTGCTGTATTACCTTTTACTTGTATATTTCTGTAAATATTCTGTATATAGTGTAAATATCTGCTGTACATTGTGCAAAGCTGTAAATAGAGCTTCATCATTTAACTTCCAGCCGACTGAGTGCTAGTCTGGGTCATTTTACAAAGTGTGGGGGGGTGGGGAACTCCCAAACCTTCACAAAGTAGAATGAAATTCTTTAAGATTTAAGATACGCTCCTCGAAATGGATGTTCTCCTTTTGTAATTAAAGATGGTATGTATATATATATATATATATAAAGTCATACTTTCATAGAATGGTTTGGGTTGGAAGGGACATTAAAGACCATCTAGTTTCAACCCTCCTGCCAGATTCCATTTACCACAATACAGCTTGGTTGTGTTTTGTCAGGTTTTGGGGGTTTTTTTCATTCTGTGTTCTCCATACATTCTTGTTCATTTTCCTGTGAGCAGGTTGCTGAAGTTATGTGAGCTAATGTGGATCTCTAACAAAGGAAACTCCATCTCAGCTACAGGGGCCACTGATCAGCAGCTCTGCCCAGGCCTCCTTCCAGCATATCCTACCCCAATAGACACCACTGTTGCTAGACTACTTTTTTAAGAGATCTTTCCCTTAGATGACATGAGGTGATTTAACAGTCTTACTCTTTACCCCTCTGGAAAGCCTTGGGGAGAATCAAAGTAGCATACTGTCAGCACCACTGATCTCATTTTTCTGACTGAAACAAGAGAGTGATAGGCAACTCAAGTGTTCACATAAATGCCACTATTCCTAAACGTCCACCACTGTCAATAGCAGTATCTGTCTTTATGTAACTGACCCTCCCTCTCCATGTTCCACAGGCTATACATCTTTTTCTTCATAAAGAGTCCTTAGTACTCAGGTACTGTCCTGCTCTGGTTGGGCAAAAGGCTGTGCTGGCATAGCAGTCTCATCTCTTAAAGCTGGTCTCTTTTCCTGTAGCTACTCACTGGTTATTCTCACTAGCTTTCTGGCAAGCTAGATGTGATGAAAATACCAGCCTGGAAACTATGTTGTCATATTAGTGTGGAGCTGTGCCAGCACTAACATTTCTCATCAACAGGCAGGACACACTTGGCTAGATAGCTTTCAGATCACAGCTGGCTTACCTCCAGCCCTTTCTGACTATGGACACAGCAGGGATATACCTGTCTGCTCCTATACATACAGGCACAGTCTCCTTCCTTGTCTTTTTTTTTTTTGCTTTTGGATTTTGTTTTTTCATGATTGTCAAAGCTCAATGGCAGGTTATATCTGGATTGCACCTGGCATTGATGTGAATTGTTTGTATGATATCCCAGCTGCTCTGTTGGGATAACAAAGCACATAAAGAAAATAAAGGCAATTAAAAACAGCAACTATAGCATTCTTGAGAATCCTGTTACTTATGTGGAATGAAGTCTAAGTAAATATAGTTTTTTATATAGTAAAATATTATTTAAAAAACCCACTGTTGTATAAAGAAGTGATGAACTTTTATGAGCAAAGAGATCACACAGTGGCTAAACAGATGAGCCTTTTCCACCTGTGCAATCATCAATCATAAAATAAATTTGTGCAACTTACTGGAAAGAAAATAAACAGCTAAAGGAATCAATAAACTGCATTCTGTCCTCTGTTCACATATTTGGCAAAGGAAAAGACTATGCTGACATCCACTGACTTCAGAGCAGTTTGCTACAGTAGGACTTGTGTTAAGAGCACCAGTTTTAATGGAAGCAAAAATTCAACTGTCAGCCAAGAAATTAGATTATCTTTTCTGAGAGAGGCGTCAGCAGAAACATGCGTAAGCATCTGTCAACTCATAAATCTTCTGTTTGGTTTTGCAGACAATGACTTTTTCTATTTGCTTTAGTATGAACAATATCAAAGGCTTAGAAAGCCAAACTGCTGTGATGCTTACTGCCTGATACAATCATTTACTGGGCCATATCCTTCAGTTGTACTTCCTTCTAGAAAGGAATTCACAAAAAGTCCTTTCTATTTTTAGAAAAATAAAAATAGAGGCTCTAGATCACATATAGGTTTTTTTTTTAATTATTATTTTTATCCTGTTTTTTAACCACTTACTCCTAGTTGTAGCCCAGTTTTTATCTCTGATGGACCTCTAGCCCTTCCTTGATGCTCTTCACCAGCAGGCAATTGTGCAACCAGCAGCACAAGCTCATGCTGCTTCTTCTCCCTGCACTCTTATTTGATGGCTTCTGGCAACTCTAACTGCTGGTGTCCAGCACTGGCATAGCAGAGAGAGTAGCTGTGCCAAATGTGGCAGCCAGCAGCTTTCAGTGATGTTAGAGGAATGGATTATGAGAGATCTAAATGGGAGAGGCAGTTTCTGCTTCAAGGAGGTAAATTATCAGCAGGTTCTGTGGCTTTTTGCAAGGTGCCTGTAACTGAAAACAGAAAGACACTTAAGCAAGGTTAACCGAGGAACTTTAAAAGGACCAAGCCAACATATATGTAAAAAATGTGAGGATCCCATGTGATGATGATAGTTGTTATAATTTGGGTAACTAATCATGTATGCAAAGAAATGCACTGTGATGGGTCTGACCTTTTCTGCTGTTAAGAGACAAACCCAGTATGTCAGTCAATAAATGGTGTTTGGACACCTTCCCATGCTAGTGCAGTCACATGAATCATGCCCAACCACTGTGGAGAAGCATTCCCTGACTAGTTCTGTCTCTAATAAATGGTCGTTACAGCAGAAATGACAAATGTAGATTCACAGATTCTAGTTCCAAGCCCCCACCATAGGCAGGGACATCTTCCACTAGACCAGGTTGCTCAAGCCTTCATCCAAACATACACGTATGTAGACACTCTGCTCTAGCTGTAACTACTCCAACCTATACCTGATGTTAGCATGTGCTTTCCCACCCCAGAGAGCAAATGTTCACTCCATAAGACAATGGCATTTCCATGTGAGATTGTTTGGGCACCAAAAATAAAAATTATGTGATGGTTTGAGAGTTATTTTTTTCCCAAACAATCTCATCAAGCGTATGAGTAAAATAGACATCACCACGTTTTCCTTTCACAGCCTATAGTGTAATTTTCTCTATTAAAATATTCTAATTAGCCTCAAATCAGCACACCGTGACACCTGCTCAGAAGAATAAAGAGGATTGAAGTATTCCCTTCTCCAGATCATGTACCATCATACAGGGGACAATAAACATGGGGAGGTAAAGCAGCTCTAGGACCTGCCTGTTTACACTTCATCTCCAAGTGTTAAGTTTGATCTACCTAGTCCTACTGCCCACAGCATCAGCTATTTCAGCTGAGCCGGGAGGGCTTGGGGGAGATAATTTTTTTTTTATTCACAAGGGGCATGGGACCATACTGTCAAAAACCAACCGTGCACACTGGATGAAATAGGTAGAGGAGGTGAGGACTTTTTTTTCTAATCTCTGGCTCACTGCTTACGAATCTCAGTTACAGGTATACAGGCCTGAGGAGGAATCA
Source organism: Eubucco bourcierii (assembly GCA_013396675.1). NCBI lineage: Eukaryota > Metazoa > Chordata > Aves > Piciformes > Ramphastidae > Eubucco > Eubucco bourcierii. The sequence goes on from VWZE01017636.1 coordinate 40,140, forward strand.
ACACCTGAAGGTGACAAAAGCAGCAGCTTAAGCAACACCCATCTGCATGTGCAACAGTCTGGGTGCAGCTTGGAGACCTTAGTTCTGCAAACCTTACGAAGAGGAAGGGCTTGTTTATTGACTGGGAGAAAGAAAGGTACCACTGGGATGGTGGAACAAAGCTGAGCACACATCCAAGTGCTTGAAATGTGGGGCCTAAGTAACATCACACTGGGAGTCAAAGCATTTCTTTTACTGGTATTACTGGGATATGCAGTACAAGATGAGAGGGAAGCAACAAAATAAAACTGATCAGTTTAGTGACTGTCTTAAGTGCCTCACTGGTGTCAGGGGGGTGATATCTACAAGGGGCCAAGTTATACAAATAAGTGAAACCTGCACAAGATAACTGTTAGCAGCTACTCAAGTGTTAGCAGAGGACTACTCACACTTCATCACAACAAAGAAATGCACCTGCAGCTGGAAGCATACATTTCTATAAATAAGTGTTAAAACAGAGATAGTTGTTGAAAATGAAAACACACTGCAAGATTAGGAAACCATAAGGGAAGTAAAACGAATATATTGTTTCATTGCTGACGAAGCACACCCGGTTTTTTTCATTGGTTTTCAGATGCCCTGCTGCGTGATTTCTTAATGTTTGCCATTTGGCACCAGCAGTACCCTCACGCCTTTAAGACACGCAGCCGGCAGTCCTTGGGTGAAACGACTGTGCGCACCCTCCCAGGCCGGGGCCTGCCTCACGATCGCTCTGGCCATGCCGGCCAGCGCAGACGGCGTCCAGCCGCCTCTAGGCAGCCGCTCTCAAATGAGAGAGGCCGCGGGGAGCAGTAGCGCTAGCTCAAGCGACGGCTTTCTCTCCCCAGCGGTCTGGGCCCCCGCCGAAAAGCGCCCTGTCCCTCAGCGGCGAGGCCCGGGGAGTCCGTTCAGGCTTCGCTCAGCCTGAGGGGCGGCCCAGAGCCTCCGGGGGCGCGCTGCCGGAACGGGCCAGCCCACGCCGTGCCACCTACCAGCCACCTCGGCCCGGCCCCGAGAGGAGTGCCCGGCTGCCCGCCACGCTGAGCCGTGGCGCGGCCCGCCCAGCCACCCTCCTCCTCCACGGCGGGGAGGGGCCCTGGCAGACCGGTCCCGCCGCGCAGCTCCCGCGGCCGGGCGGTGATCCGCAGCCGCGCCTGGCCCGGCGCAGGCCAGGCAGGAAGAAGGGAGCTATCGGCGGCGGGAAGGCAAGAACAGCAGCAGCGGGTGAGCTTGACGGGTCGGGGGAGACGGCCATGCACCTGCCATGCCTGCAACGGGGGCGGAGCGGGGGAGTCGCCGCCGCTCCCGCCTCTGTGGCGGCCCCTGCTCCGGCGGCGCTGCTCGGGAGGGGGGCGGTGGCATTCTCTGCCCGCTGGTAGGCGTTGGGTTGGCGGGTGTAGGGGCTCAGGCGTTCGCCTTCACTCTCCATTTCTTCACGTTTTTTTTTTTTTCTTCTCTGTTCTACTTCTTCTAGGGTTTAGGTTATCTTGAGACACCCTTCGTCTGCCCCAGGCGGCGGGGTCACGCCCCGTAGCGGGGGAGGGTTATTTCAGGGGCACCTCTAGGTTTCATCGTTAGCGGCGGGAGCAGCCGTAGGCTTGTGCTCCTAAGGCTCCGCGGCTGCAGGCAAGAACCCATGACCAGCTGTAAGTTAGGGGCAGAGGCCATCCCTCGGCTGGCATGGACCTGCCTGACACCTTCGTAGTGTGTGAGCAGGGGCACCTAAAGGCCACAGCACTTCCTACCATTGTCGAAGGCCTGACGAGGGAGAGGCACGTGCTTGCTACCTCCCCCTTGCATGGCTTCTGGCCCGGCCCCGCCGGACCGCGGGATGAGGGCATGCTATTCTTGCCTGAGCTCGACATTTAGGGAGCCTGGGTGCCTGCCCGGGCTTCCAAGGGGTCATCTCGTGTTGCGGTAGCGCCCATTGCAGCGCGGTCGGCGGTGCGGGGTCCCGGGACCCAGGCCTGGATTCACTGCGTTCACTCTCGTCCTCTGTTGCTGAGCTAGGATTAACTGCTTTTTGCCTTCTGTATTAAATGGCAGGCATATGGCCATTCAAGGGCCAAAGCTGATGGATGTAGCAGTCTGTGGCTCAGGTGCAGAGCACAAGATACATTTGATCTGCGTGTGTCTAAAGGTCTTTTGAATCCTTAAGGATGAGGACTTGCATTGCCCACTGTCTGCATGCACAGAATTAATGTTTGCCCTCCGGGGAAGCCGTGCATAATAGGGCAGGGGACAGACAGGAGCTTCACTCCATCTCACCAGCAGCACACAGCACATCTGAGGCAGGGTTTGCAGCTTTTGTAGTGGCAGAGGCCGGTCACAAATGTCTGTCTTTCCTTGAAACAGGGAGGGAGCTATGTTTAAGCCAGTGCAGCTGGAAGCTTGAAGAAGCAGTGAGAAGTTTGACAAGTAAATACGGATTCAAAGTAAGTACCAGAGTTCTGCTTTATATGTTGCAATACAACAAAGAGAAACTGAAGGTATAATAGTTGATGAAGATGAAAGAACATAAAACCGATTCCAGTGATTGAATTAGAGCTCATTGTTGGCCTTCATTAATAAAATGGAAATGTTAATTAGATATTGGTGAACTACCAGTTAAGTGTTGTGGACTGCTAGTGCTGTTTCTGAGGAGTAACTTGGTTTTTAGATCTGGTTTCATCTGGATGCGATTTTGATAACTCCTTATCACAAGTTTTATTGCCACGTGTCTCTTTGCTTTTGTGGTGGAAATTTTATTTGTTTATTAGAAGCACATGAATGTTGGAGGAAATATGGGCACAGAAATAAGTAAATGAAAACTTGGGTCTTTCTGACTGCAATAGATAACCAGGCTTTCTAGAGTTAAGGTGCAGCTCTCTAAATGCTGCTTATATAGTCTAGTTGTCTTTGCTAGGCTTTGTGACTCTGGATTTACAGCAAGGAATACTCCTAGGATGTGGTGTAAGTATGATCTGTGCAGTAAGTTCACAAATGCTTGCAACCCTGTGTAAATTTAGCAATTAAACCATTGGTAAGATAGGTGAAGTCTTTTTTCTACTTATACTAAAGCTGTTAAATAGTAACCTGTTAAACAGTTACTTTTCTATGATGACAATTGCCTTATGCCATTATGTTTTAAAGGAACCTTTGAAGAGGTTTATGACCTCAAGTTTTTGTTCTTTGCTGACTGTTGAGCTTTTTTTCTGGTAGATAGCTATGGAGTTGTCCACAACTCCATAGTTGTCCACTGGAGTTGTCCACAACTCGTGTCGACCACGTTACCGACCAGCAGTTGTTGGTTTCAAATGAGAGTTCATCTGACCTAACTAGCTAGCCATGGCTGTAAGGGGCTGTCCTGCTTTTATGCTCCTCCTACTTAAAATTCATCCTGCATAGTGGCTTTGTGGTCACAGAGTGAATTAATATTCTCTATTGGATCAGCAGTTTCTCAGGGCAGGTTTTTCTGGTGGATCAGCCGCTCAAAGAATTGCTGTTTAATTACAAGGTCTGGCACAGAGGGAGGAACCTATAGCTGAGGGTAGGAGAGGGGAGTAGTGTAGGGTTACCTTTCCCTAACTTCTGGAACCTCAGGAGGTGGGAATGATGATGGGGTTTGCTGATCAATTGCAAAACCAGTTATCTGCATCAGGGCGGGGGGGCGGGAGGAATGAGGTGGAACATGCCTAACTAGATTATCAAGTCAGTTAACTTTTAAGAGAGGGAGGTGTTCAAGTGCGTGGAGACACTGTGGAAAAAAAAAATATGCCAAAATGTGTTAGCAGACCTGTGATCTTTCAGTGGGATGTTTTATTAAGTGAAGGGGTGATCATTTTTCTCCATTGCTGGGAAAAAGAACCTGTGTGGATTGTGAAGCTTTCACGTTTCTAGCTTTAACACAGCAGATACTGTCTGATGTAATTCAACTGACTGATGAGAAGTAGTTTTGTTTTCTGTAGTAAGATGCAGCAGTAAAGATGAGAAGAGAGAGAGGCTCACACCTTTGCCTGACTTGAGACAGCCTCTGAAAGTTCCAGGCTAAGTCAAACCTTTGGTCTTGGCAGGTGTGTTTTCTTCCAAGGAGGTTTTTCTTTAGCTCAACTTCTGTTGTTTAGCAGGAGACAATGCTCTGCTGTTAGCATACAGGGAGGTTCAGTTTGCGTGCATGAGTTGCAGTCACACCTTTTGCCTACAGTGCATTTTGTCATTGTACTGACAGCTGGCTCAGGCTTACTGAGAAATAACATATAAATGCAGCTACTTCCTGTTGCAGTAACTGTACTAAAGGGTAGTGTGCATCTTTTTCTGTTAAGGGACTTTGGCCCAAATTTGAATAAATAGAAGGAAATCTACACCGTTTAAAACCAAACTGAATCAATGCTGCCACAGTCTCTTCCTTGTACTTCATGTACACATGTGAGCCTGCCACCTTCCGGATGCTGGATGAGCTGGTGTAGGGAGCTTAAGTGGTGAAAAAACTTTCTTTTCCGTGCACTGATACTGGGAAGGGGAAATCGGGCAGAAGAGGGAGTGCCGGTCAAGTTTTACTGGCAGCGTTGTTCAGCAGCACCCACTCTCAAGCTAGAGGAGTCTCTGTTCTTGAATGAAAACATTGCAATCATTTATGAACAACCTTCAACCTCATGAATGTTTCTCATAATGCATCTTTGTTAAAGTGCATCTTTGTAAGGTGAGGACTTGCTATTTGCAGTCTTCCTGAGACAAAACCAGAGTATTTTGATGCCATCCGGCTTTGGATCGTGTTCTAACTTCGTCTTTCTCTTGTGCTCACACTGCTTTATACAGTGATGAGTTCTTAAAATAGACTATGCATTGTAAAATTGAGAACAGGCTGTGATTTAGGTTAGCTTGAAATGTTCCATTACGTTTGTGATTTTTGATGTCTGGAAGGTTAGTTATGGTAATTCCTTGTCTCTGAAATAGATAATTGCTGATGCAAATATTATGATTAGAAAAATTTACAGTAACTTGATAAGGGAAGCTGATAAGTAAATATTCTTATTTGAATCAAGATCAGCAATTAACAAAGGCAGAGTGAAGAATTTTCCACATGGTGACGAACAAGTAACAGGGAGAGCGACTCAGCTGCAGATCTTCCACGTTTATTAGCGGCCTACCAGCGCATGCTTGGAGAGGAACTTCATTTCACAATCTGAAGAACAGATTGCATTGTTACAAGTGCATAATTGTGTGACCTAAAATTTGATACCAGCTGTAGAGTAGATGGCTCAGCTTCCTCCCGGGATTCGCTTCATCACTTCATTTTCAAGAGACCAGTGGTGAGTCTTGAATTATTATGGTGCTGCTTTTTGTTTTGGACAATGCAAGTTTGTATTTGGAGAAGATAATACTGTTGCCTTGCTGTGTGTTTGCTTTTTCATTGCTCCATAGTTAGAAAGTGAGATACTTTGTTGGAAGAACCTACACAGATGCTTACTAGTCAAGTGTGCTAGAGAATAAAAGCTTTTGTCCTTTTATTTGCAAGGCATACATTTGAAGGGATAAATGCGAGATTATTGGTTTTTTTCAGACTTTAGGGTGGGAGAACTGCTTGAGGTTAGCTTTCTTGTCTTAATAATAAGTGTATTTTCTCTCCCATAAATTTCATGTGTAATATAGACTTGTAGAATTACAGTTGTATCTTTTAGTTCTTGCTACTGTGATAAAACACCGAAAAACCCACTTGAAACAAAACCCAAAAACCTTTTGCTCTAGGAAAACTAATCCTGGATCCTGGATGGCATCAGTTCTTGTGATTCCCGAGTCAATTGTGTGTGAATAACAGAAAAATAACAAATGAAAGATCAGGCACATCCCGTCTGAGCAGTTTTATCACATGCTTCTCTAGTAGAGCAGCAAAGACTAAATCATTTCTGTGTCATCATTTGTGAGGGTATTTTCGGTTAGGGGGTTGAATAACTCAACTTGCAGGATAACTCACTTTTTTTATGTATGCCAGAGTATACAGAAAACTATAAAACAAGACCATTGTAATGTAAAAGTTTATAAGGCACAAGGTAATTGGAAAAGGTTAATTAAAAATTAGGAATCATACTAGGATGTGTGATATCAGATCTCTGTATATCTATATGTACTTTTACTTAGAGATCTTAATTTTAAAATCAAGAGTAGGAAGAACCAGGAAATAGACTCTGATCTTTGTGTGGTGTTAAAAGCTACAAAACACTATCCTGAAACGTCTGAAATGTGCTGCAAGCAGAGAATAGAATAGATCAAGCTGTTACTTTTGCTTAACATTCGCAATAATGGGGAGTTTGAGATGCCCTTTTAAATCAGTTGAACTGCAGAGAAAGACCCAAGGACACCAGTGAGGTACAAGGGAAAATTCCTTTCCAGTTACAAAGCTGTTAATTATGTTCATGTGCACCAGCTGACAGTACAAGTTCATTGTCAGTCCCCCTGTCCATCTCTACAAATTGCTGATTTCTGTTGGTACAGGTGAAGGCAGAAGTAAAGCAAAATACTGAAAGCAGTAGAGAAAGAAAGAAATAATAACTCACAGTAGGCAGACTGACTGTTTACAGAGCTGTCATTTATGTCCTAATTGTATCAGAAAACTGCCTGAGACAGCGAGATGTGAAATCTGATTGCCGGTATGTTTAATATACTGCCTTTAAATAGCCCCCAAAGAAAGGCTGTAAACAAGGCAGATCAGTACTGTGGACTCCAGACTACTACTGTGTTCTCCTGCTATAACCTGTGTTCCTACCAAGCACCTTCCCAAAGATAGATTAGAGTGAATGTTAAGCAGCATAGCTGCTTGGGTGGTTCTTGAAGCTGGTGGGCCACATAAAAAAGAGTTTTCTTCCACTGTTGCAGGACTTAATCAATGACTTGTGTAACGTTTTTTGTAACTGAGTGCTAAACATAAATCTGAATAAAATAATTTCCCAAAACTCTTTGTTTTACCTTTTAGGTATAGAACCTTCATTTTCTCCCTCACTTTCTTCTTGTATGCCAGCTTCCATTTATCAAGGAAACCTATTAGTATAGTTAAGGTAAGCAAGGTTGTGTCATTGTTTAAACATCCTTTTACTGCTGTCAAACACGGAAGTACTGGTCTTTTTCAGCATTTCCTTTTGTGGAAGGCAGTGTTAAACTTTAACTGGGAATGGTTTAAGAGATGAAGAGCTGATAAAAGGTGGTACACATTGACGTTTAATTGATAAACTTCAGCGAGACCACACCTAGAGTATTGCATATACATCTTACCTTTGGGCTTAAGACCTGAAAAACATGTGAAATAATCAAACTGTAGATATTTCAGAGTGTACAGTTTGAGAGAAGTTGTTTGCTTCTGATGAGTATGATAAAACAAAAATGCAACCCTCCTGGATGCATTCCTGTGTGGACTAACCTAAGTGATCCTGCTTTTGGCAGGGGGGGGTTGGACGCTATGACCTCTGGAGGTCCCTTCCAATCTCTAACATTCTGTGATGCTGGGATAAAATTCTACTGGCATTTACAAGACTGTTCCAAGTACTGTTGAGCTCCGTAGCCAAAGTTGTCTGTACAGTTGTGACTGCTCCTAGCGAAGCTGATGGCAAAATACAGTACGCTTCTAGGTTTGGTAGTTTAATCTTTGGTCTGTGTAACTTGTCAGACACAAATCAAACCCCCCAGGGCTGTATTGTACATAACTGTTGAGTCACAATGGGCAATGTAGCATGATGTCAGTGAAGAATTTTGAGATGCTGTAGTAGCAGAAACACCAGTTCACTACACCATGTTGTTTCTGACCACATAATTGTTATGTAATATAATGGTGGCATCACTCGGCAAAATACCGAGTAGTTAATAATGGCTAACAACTGTACAGATTTCATTGGGCTTGACACAGGTTTGTATGGAGCTAGCGTTGTTCAGCTTGTTGCTGTGTGGAGATTAACAGTCACAAGTAAAAATTTCACTTTCAAGTTTTCCTTTCTGTGTCAGGGAGAGCTCCATAAACATTGTGCTGTTTCACATGAAGTTGAACTCAGCTCCTACAAAGAAAATCCTGCCCAGATTCAACCTATCAGGAAACCATCTAATATGTCTCAATGTGGCTGGGAGCCATTTGGTAAGTGTTGGTTGGTTGTTTGTGGTTTTTTTTCCTTTGTTTGTTTTCTTTCATAATAACGATCTGATATTCATAACTAGATTATGTGCCTCTTGCTATTTCTTCTTCATGCGTGTAGGGATTCAGGAGATGTCTATGGGAGGTATGCTTCGTTTTCCATGTTCTCATTGATTTTTTTTAAATTTTTTTTTCCCCCAAAGAAATGTTAAGTTGTGACTTACTCTTGTGATGTCTTTCTACTTAAAAGTAATTCAAGCAACTGGTACTCTTTTTAGCTGTTACAGCTCTCAGTTTTCGGTAGATTAGCTTCCAATCAGAAAATGAAATTTGTTTTTAGAATGTCTCTATTACGGAAAAAAAATAGGTCAAGGATTAAATAAGTCATTGTAATTTTCTGCTGTTTTAAATTCCAAGGCCCAGCAATCATTTAAATGAAATTACTTATTGTTTATCTAAATTGGAACTTTTCAGAGTCTTTATCTGCCAGAATGAGAAGAAAAACACCCATTTTAATGGTGACTTTATTGCAGAATAGAATTGACAGCTTAGTGAATCGCTTATGAACCCGGCCTTTCACTTAAATAGAAAAATATTTGCCTACTCACCATTAAATTTGAATTTAATTGCATTTCAGTTTAATAGAGATACTGAATCATTCCCTGACACTTTTATCGCTACCAAGAACCTAGGTGAAGTAGAATAGTCCATTCTGCCAGTAGGCCAGTGCAGCCTATCTAGCCATCCATTCTAATTATTCTTTAATTAGCAATTAAAAAATAGTCCTACTCTGTTGAGATGTAATTAAAGATCTATGCTCTGGGTTTTCTGTAGACAAAACTCTGTATATTAGCTGCCTGCTGCAAGATAATCAACCTACTGCCATTATTTAATACCAGAGCTTTCCAACCATATTTGGATGCAGTTAAACATGTTTGTCATTTCTTGTCCCTAGACCAAAGGGAGATTAAATTTGCTTGTCTAAAACATTAGTTGGATTTCTTAATGGATACTTCTGAGATCCTTTTTTACATAAACACACATTATTGCAAAGCTACACCCTTGGGATGGAGCTCAAGACTTGTCCTTTCAGCTCTCTCTTTTTTTGGGCAACATAGCTGGCAAGTTGAGAATGACACTGGAAGAGGGCTTTAATTGACTACAAAATCAGTGGGAGTTGTGGCTCCTAGAAAATACACAAACTGTCTTTTTTGATATTGAGCTCAGGCCTCCTGGGCTCAATATTGGTGTTTCTGTCTGTGTGGAGTCCCTTCTGCTCTCTCCGTATTGACTGTGAGTCCCATTTTAGTTGTGATTTTGGTAATGTGCTGTACAGAGTAGAACCCGGTTTGGGGATTTTTTTTTTGAGCAAGACTTCTCTATCTGTGCTACCACAAAATTCAATACTTTAACCATCTAACATATATTAAACTGATTACTAAAAGCCTATATTATGACGGATTGTTTTAGCCATTTTGTCTGTTAGGTCCTTACATGTTTGTGAAACATTTTTTGACTTCTTAAAAGTCTGGATTTTTTATTACCTAATGACCTATAAGAAAAGGACATCTCGTTAAATAACTGATGTTTCTTCTCTTCCAAAATGCTCTTTTGAGTAAGGTGGAATTAAGAATGGATCTACCAATATTTTCCTAATATGCTACAGACTAAATGATAGTTTCATTGGTTAAATAAAATGTTTTGCAAAATCCATACATAAGTCGAAAAGGGTCATGTCACTGTACATTCGCTAAGATTCTTGTAATGTGTAACAATGATTGAGAAGCTGTTGGTACATTTAAAGTGATCTTTTGTTTTGAACATTATTCTTAGATAAAAACAACTACAAACAGTTACTGGGAGCACTGGATTACTCGTTTCTGTGTGCGTATGCAGTTGGAATGTATTTAAGGTAAACTTCACACTCATGGAAACCAGCTTTATCTCTTAATGTTAATTTATGAGGCTGTACTACTTGTGAGATACTGCCCTTTCCTGCTGTAAAGTTTCTGTTGAAGAGAGTGAGAACTTGGTTGCTGAGGAGAAAAAGCACATCATCCCAAGTTCCCAGCAATATGATACCTCTTGACATATAGAAAGCTTCTTAGTTGCTCCTGTCCTGACTGCTTTCTAACATTCTGTCCTTCATGCGGAATGTGAAGGAATACATGCTGGAATATATGTCCTCAATTTTTATCAGTCTCAAATTTGCTCCTGTAGACTCAACTGAGTGTCCTGGCTAAAAAGTGATACCAAATCCATCTTAAAATGTGCAATATTGGCTGCTGTTTGGAGATGCTTTTTTTTATAGACTAAACTCAGAACCTTCATAACTAGAATCTTTATGGAGAGAGACAAGTCTCATGTTAAATAGCTGGAGACATGTCCCACTTTATAGATCCTTTGGAATACCATTCCGTAGATGAATGACTTCCAGTGTGTTTCAGGTGAGTATCTCCCTGAAAGATGACTGTACAGGTGTCAGTAGTTGAAAATCAGTGAGCATTAAATGCTTGTTGAACAGTTGTTCTTCTCCCTCTTAGGTGGTAGCTTATTTGCCTCTGTGAAGGAAAACAGGAGTGACCACTAAAGCTTCTCCTCAATGAGAATTATCTCCAAATTATTCTTTATTTGTGAAGACTTGGGGTATGATCTGATTTTTAATTATTGCCTTTGTTTTTTGTTTCCTTCCACGTTCCAAGTGGAATAATAGGAGAACGGCTACCTATCCGCTACTACCTGACAGTTGGAATGCTTGCTAGTGGACTCTTCACTGCAATGTTTGGATTGGGTTATTTCTATAATATACATAATCTCTCGTTTTACATAATGGCCCAGGTAGGCATGGTGCTATTTAGATACTCTGAGTTTCCATGGTGCTCTTTAGCGTTGTATTGTCTTTTTTCCCTCAGTTGCAAACAGTGCTTATTTGTTAGATGTAAATGCTAATGTACATTGTTGTTGATAACAGGCAAAAAATGATAGAGTGGGTAGCCTCTGTTTTTTTTTTTTTTTTAATTAATTTTTTTTTTAAGTGGAAAAAAAATCTTCGAAAACAAATTAATGTCTTTCAGCATGTGTCAAATCAGTGATCAGATCTTTGCAAGCTTAAATGTGGGCGAGTTTTAAAACAAAAGTATTTGCTTTTGTCAGTCTGCCAAGACCTGAGTGACATATCCTGGCTTTCTCTGCAGGGAAAATTATATTTATGCTACTAATGATGAACAGTCTCCCACATTGGTGGCTGAGAACAAGCAGTTTCTGCTAACAAGATTCATTGTGTGGATTTTTTTCAGAGCATTTGTGCATCTAATCAGATGTCACAAGAATATTTACCATTGACTTAAATGGTCAGGACCAGGATATGGTTAGGATTTTGGAGTCATTTTGGGCAGATCTGCACCTTGTACTGCAGCTCTCTTTGTGTTACTGCAGTAGCTCTTGCACTGCTGGCATGGTTGCTTGGCATTGTGCAATGTGGCACACAGGGATTCTAACTTGGGTACTGCAAGCTTTTAAATCCAGTCCACCAAGTCATCTATTTAACCCCATCATTGCTCCAGCACTCTTGGCTTAACCTCGTTTCCAAGACAAGATTGGGTTCCTCAGAGTTAAGCTAAGCTACCTCTGCCAATGTTGAACTGCCCAGCCTGGCCAGTGAATCCTGTAAGGCCAAGGGTGATCTCCTACCACCAACCTAACTGGTTTTTTCTGGGTAGAATGAGATTGCTTTTTTGTGTGTTCAAATGTTCATTTTACGCATGAATTATCATCTAGTGTTCTTTGCTTTCATGTGTATTTCTAGACAGGTAGTATTTTAGCAGTTGAGTTAGGGTTATACCCTGTGCAGTGTGAAGGCTGAAGTGCTTCATTCTTCAACTTGAATTTAGTAAGTTAAGTTTCTCCTCTCTCTGCAGATGTCTGTTAAGCATTTTACAGTTAATGCTTTAATTTCTCTGGCCTCCTCAAGTTTTCTGGTTGTTTGGGTTTTTTTTGGTTGGTTGGTTGGTTTGGTTTTGGTGGTTTTTTTGTTTGTTTGTTTAGTTGTGGGTTTTGGTTGTTTTTTTTTTTTTCTTTCCTTTGATTTCAAACATACTTTGCTGTATGTTTAAACTGACAAAAGTATTATGCTGCTGAGTATAGGGCATTTGTTTCTCTATTTGGTGCAATGTGGTTTTTAATAAGCATGTGATTGAAATGCAGTCTTTTGTGTTTTAAGCCATAAAATAATTGGAGAGATGCGGATAGAGGGAAGAGTCTCTGCAAAACTGTAACTTCTTGGAAAAGAATGCTTTCAAACCTTGCCCTTCCCCACTGAATTGCCAAATTCAAAGCATTTTCATAGGTTTCATTTTCCCAATACAGCACTTGGCAGGAGTTCTGGAGGAACCTGACTACTTGTAGGCTGTGTTTATTTATTATTATTTTAATATGCTTTCAGATAGCTAATGGATTGGTGCAAACTACTGGCTGGCCAAGTGTCGTTACATGTATTGGCAACTGGTTTGGAAAAGGAAGGTAAATAGTTTGTAATCCAAAGTTTTGGAAGTACAAATCAATGTATTCTGGACTGTAATATTGTATTGCGTTGAAATATCCTTCTTTTGTTTCAACATTGGTGTTTTTTTCTGGATGAAACAGGAGCTTAGGTAGATCTTTGAGAGAAGTTTCCTTTGTTGGGCTGATTAGTTTAGATAGAATCATAAAATCATAGAATGGTAAGGTTGGAAGGGACCTCAAGGATCATCTAGTTCCAACCCCCTGCCATAAGCAGGGACACCTCCCACTAGTACAGGTCACTCAAGGCCTTGTCCAGCCTGGCCTTGAACACCTCCAGGGAGGGAGCAACCACAACCTCCCTGGGCAACCTGTTCCTGTGCCTCACCACCCTCACTGGAAAGAACTTCCTCCTAACATCTAGATATCTGTTTAAAATATTGTATCTCATGTCACAACAGTTTGCTGTGGCAACTCTTTAGTCTGATATTTTTTCAGGTGAAGTATTTCATTATTAAGAATTATCCTCCCAAATATTAACAGTCTAAACCCACTTTTAATATATACTGTTACACCATTTTTATGTGGAATTTCTGGTCGTTTAATTTCTGTTCCAATGCAATTGTCAGGGTGTAACTATTTAATAAAGTGTCTTTTTGTCTAATGTCTTCTAACACATTCAGAGCAATGCAAAGATTTAACTGTAGAAAATATACATGGCAACTGGTTTCACGTTTTTTTTTGTTAGTTTGTCTTCCCAAACACCCTAATTCTGATCAGAAATCACTCACAATGGTTTTTTTGTCATTACCATACCAGAATTTTCCATAAACTTTTGCAAGAACTGCACAGTAAATACATTCTCTGATAATCATAGAATGATAGAATCACCTGGGTTGGAAGGTACCTCCAAAGGTCATCTAGTCCAACCACCTGTAGTGAGCAGCGACATCCTCAACTAGATTAGGTTGTCCAGAGCCCTTTTGAGCTTCACCTTGAATATGTCCAGGGATGGGGCCTCAACCACCTGGGCAACCTGTTCCAGTATTTTACCACTCATTGTAAAGAACTTCTTTATTATGTCTAACCTAGATCTACCCTGCTGCAGTTTAAAACCATTGCCTCTTGTCCTGTTGCTACAAGTCCTTCTAAACAGTCCTTCCCCAGCCCTCCTGTAGATCTTGCTCAGATACTAAAACATAGCTATTCAGTCTCCCTGGAGCCTTCTCTTCTCTAGGCTGAACAATCGCAGCTTCCTCAACCTGTCCTTGTAGCAGAGGTGCTTCAACCCCCTGAACATTTTCATGGCCCTCCTCTGGACCCGCTCCATCAAGTTCACATCCTTCATGCATTGATGGCTCTAGACCTGGATACAGTACTCTGGGTGAGGTCTACCCAGGGCAGACTTAAGTGGCAGAATCACCTCTGTGGATCTGCTGGTCATGCTTTTTTGGATGCAGCTAAGGATGTGATTTGCCTTCTGGGCTGGAAGTACATGCAGACTGCTCATGTCCAATTTCTCATTTATGAGCACCCCTAAGTCCTCTTCCACAGGGTTACTTTCTGTCACCTTCTCCCCCAGCTTGATAATGGTTGATACATGTAGCATATAGTAATGCTACAGTAGTGCCATCCATTATATGTTCCACTGAATGAACGTTATTATCATTGTTCCAGAGAAGACCATAGGAAAATTAAGTGTATACCCTCTATAAAAAGTCACAGGATAACTAAAATTACGTAAGGTCAACCTAATTTTCCATAGTATCTGCAGCCTTCTTAGTGACTGTTACAACATACAGAGGGTGTCATACACAAATTAATAGAACTGGGGTGTGCAAACAAGTATGTTCTTTCTGATTTTGCTTTATGCAAGAGCAACAGCCTTTGCTTTTAGGAGACTGCACAGTGGGCTGGTAGATGGAGCTTTCTTGGCAGTGTTGGTGATCTGGTTGTTGCTTTCAGTTTGCTTACAAACTCTGTGAAACATGAGCAGACCTCTTAGATCTTTACTTCAGCCAAAGGAAGAAACATTGGTTTAGTTCACTTGAGCTAAAGGTTCAGCTATAGGTTGCTTCAGGT
>VWZE01017636.1:55143-83149 GCA_013396675.1 Eubucco bourcierii
CAGCCTGGCCTTGAACACCTCCAGGGAGGGAGCAACCACAACCTCCCTGGGCAACCTGTTCCTGTGCCTCACCACCCTCACTGGAAAGAACTTCCTCCTAACATCTAGATATCTGTTTAAAATATTGTATCTCATGTCACAACAGTTTGCTGTGGCAACTCTTTAGTCTGATATTTTTTCAGGTGAAGTATTTCATTATTAAGAATTATCCTCCCAAATATTAACAGTCTAAACCCACTTTTAATATATACTGTTACACCATTTTTATGTGGAATTTCTGGTCGTTTAATTTCTGTTCCAATGAATTGTCAGGGTGTAACTATTTAATAAAGTGTCTTTTTGTCTAATGTCTTCTAACACATTCAGAGCAATGCAAAGATTTAACTGTAGAAAATATACATGGCAACTGGTTTCACGTTTTTTTTTGTTAGTNGCAAAGATTTCACTGTAGAAAATATACATGGCAACTGGTTTTACCTTTCTTTGTGTTAGTTTGTCTTCCCAAACACCCTAATTCTGATCAGAAATCACTCACAATGTTTTTTTTGTCATTACCATACCAGAATTTTCCATAAACTTTTGCAAGAACTGCACAGTAAATACATTCTCTGATAATCATAGAATGATAGAATCACCTGGGTTGGAAGGTACCTCCAAAGGTCATCTAGTCCAACCACCTGTAGTGAGCAGCGACATCCTCAACTAGATTAGGTTGTCCAGAGCCCTTTTGAGCTTCACCTTGAATATGTCCAGGGATGGGGCCTCAACCACCTGGGCAACCTGTTCCAGTATTTTACCACTCATTGTAAAGAACTTCTTTATTATGTCTAACCTAGATCTACCCTGCTGCAGTTTAAAACCATTGCCTCTTGTCCTGTTGCTACAAGTCCTTCTAAACAGTCCTTCCCCAGCCCTCCTGTAGATCTTGCTCAGATACTAAAACATAGCTATTCAGTCTCCCTGGAGCCTTCTCTTCTCTAGGCTGAACAATTGCAGCTTCCTCAGCCTGTCCTTGTAGCAGAGGTGCTTCAACCCCCTGAACATTTTCATGGCCCTCCTCTGGACCCGCTCCATCAAGTTCACATCCTTCATGCATTGATGGCTCTAGACCTGGATACAGTACTCTGGGTGAGGTCTACCCAGGGCAGACTTAAGTGGCAGAATCACCTCTGTGGATCTGCTGGTCATGCTTTTTTGGATGCAGCTAAGGATGTGATTTGCCTTCTGGGCTGGAAGTACATGCAGACTGCTCATGTCCAATTTCTCATTTATGAGCACCCCTAAGTCCTCTTCCACAGGGTTACTTTCTGTCACCTTCTCCCCCAGCTTGATAATGGTTGATACATGTCCCATATAGTAATGCTACAGTAGTGCCATCCATTATATGTTCCACTGAATGAACGTTATTATCATTGTTCCAGAGAAGACCATAGGAAAATTAAGTGTATACCCTCTATAAAAAGTCACAGGATAACTAAAATTACGTAGGGTCAACCTAATTTTCCATAGTATCTGCAGCCTTCTTAGTGACTGTTACAACATACAGAGGGTGTCATACACAAATTAATAGAACTGGGGTGTGCAAACAAGTATGTTCTTTCTGATTTTGCTTTATGCAAGAGCAACAGCCTTTGCTTTTAGGAGACTGCACAGTGGGCTGGTAGATGGAGCTTTCTTGGCAGTGTTGGTGATCTGGTTGTTGCTTTCAGTTTGCTTACAAACTCTGTGAAACATGAGCAGACCTCTTAGATCTTTGCTTCAGCCAAAGGAAGAAACATTGGTTTAGTTCACTTGAGCTAAAGGTTCAGCTATAGGTTGCTTCAGGTAAACTGCTGGAGGCAAGGCAGTTTTTCCATGATGTAGAAGGGGAAAAAACCCAAACCTGCCAACTGTCATGACTTCAGTAAGGTTTACAGTAGTTCAGCCGGAGCAATTCTACAGCAGATTTCCAGGCAGACAGCAGTTTACTTGTCTGTTAACCAAGCTTGTGCAGATGTTCTCTTCTGATAATGCCTAGCAAGTCCAGAATACAATTACAAAACACTTCATTTTCTCTGCCTATCCTGTACAGATTGTTTTCTTCTGCCTTATAAGTCTAACATATCCTGAATGCATCAGATGGTCACCACAATGTGTTTGCAGGAGGGCTTTTCATTCCCAGAAGCATCAGACTTGGGGTGCACATGCTACGCAACATCTGCATCCTTGTTATCAAAGCAACTCTGTCTGGAAATATGCAAGCCCTAGCAATGCCTTTAAATGCTATTAAATGCAGGATGAGTTCTGTCATGCACAGAGAAGAGTTTAGAATGCTTCTGTTAATATTTGGGTACTTGAAAATTGCCAAATGCAAGACTATAGCGTAAAGAATTGGCCAGTTAAAGAACTATAAAACTGCAGATATTTTACTAACTTCACAAATGATCAATGCCTTTTAATACACTTTTTTTCAACGTGATAACGCTTGCTGTTAGAATAATAATAAATGTTTGTTGTGCTCTTTCAAATGCAGGAGAGGTTTGATCATGGGAGTCTGGAATTCACACACTTCAGTGGGAAATATCTTGGGATCTTTAATTGCTGCATATTGGGTGTCTACGTGCTGGGGGCTCTCCTTCGTGGTGCCTGGTGTTATCATTGCTGTGATGGGGATTGTTTGTTTCCTGTTTCTTATTGAACGTAAGTTCTTTAATGGGATAGAACCATGAAAGGCTCATTATGGGTGAAGCAAACCAAGCTCTGTAAGCTAAATGACCCAGTGAAAAGTATATTCCTCAGGCTGTGCCAGTTCTTAAAGAACTTCATCCTAGGAGAACCTGTGTATGTCTATAGAGTTTATACACTAAGACTGGCATACCTGAGAGAGTGACAGTTGAGAATTCAGTTCAGTGCCCTGTTGCTCATTTCTTGTCTTCATAAATTATTCAAGAGTGTCTTAGCAGAATGTCCCACCTGACTGCAGTGTATAATCTGTGCTACTATTTAACCCATGCCATCCATATTCCATGCTATAGAATACTCAAGTCAGCAAATAGAGCAAGCTTTGTAACTTTAAATTGGAAATTAAAAAGGAATGCCCTATCTTGACCCTATGTAGACTCACATCTTAATATGAATGCTTATTTCACTCTGACTGGCCTATCTTGGGCAGTAAACAGTTCTGCAAATGTAATTCAAATGCTGTTATGAGTTAGACTCCCAGAATAGCACTCAGTGTGGCCACAGGATGGGAAGGGTACCATGGAGAACTCTTATTTTTCTCCAAGGCTCCTGATACACATTTCTACGAGAACTACTTCTTTGTTATCTGTCCTGTTGGTTTCTTGTCAGTAAATTAGACTGCTTGTGTTTTAAGAGTTACTCATTATGCTTGGTTTCACTAACAACTATATGTGGTAATATATTGCAGATCCTAAAGATATAAGTTGCTCCTGCACACCATCCAATGTAAGTCAGTGCTTTTTTCATTTTGGTATTTGACTCCTAATACACATGTTTATTGCAATAGTTCTGGAAACAAGGTAATCTGTGTGGCCTTTTTGTGCCAGGCTATTAAAACTGACCTTGTACTTGGGGGAATGCTTGGTCTTCTGTACTCTGCTGATAAACCAGTAGTAGCTTACTAACAATTAAAGCAGTGTGAATCAAGAAGCTTGTCTTAACTGAGGTTTTGGAATAGATGATCTTACTACAGTAAACCAAGTAAAAATGTTTCATCTTCTTTTTTTATCCTTTGGGTTTTCCTACTTTCCTCCAATCTTCTTGGGTGTGGAGGGTTAGGAACTTTCCCCCCCACTATTGAAATTTACCAGACCAACTCAGAAGGCTTGGAAATAACATAAAGCTGTATTTACAGCAAGGCAAAATTTACAAGCATATATACGCAATCTGTTTGCAAGTGTTTAGAATTATATACAAATCAGAGATAATACAGAAATCCAATTTCCCTCCCTGACAGAGAAGCTGCCCAGAAGGGGCTCAAAGCCTCTTTCTCTCCCAGGCAGACAGAACAATCAGCAAGGCTTACTTGTTGTCTGTTAGTGGAAGGTAGTATAGTGGAGCGAAGGAGAAGCAAAAGGAAGCAGTGTCCCAGAGCAAAGAGGGACAAACATTGCAGAAACAGCTCTTTGACTCCCAGCAATCAGGTCGGCCACATTTTCAACTAGCTTTTTGGAAGAGTAGCAGGGGGAGATCAGCAAAGAAAGTCTTCTGTTTTTCTGTGTGTGAGGGCAATTCAGAGCTGTTGGAGAAAGTATTGAAGGGAAGGTTCTGCGGGAAATCTACATAAGTTTCCTTTGCTCGGGGATTATACATGGAGATTGTCTCCATCTGGAGGTATATGTGGAGATAGATTGTACAGGGATGATTGCTGTTTTTTTCAACACTCCCTCTATAGTTTCATATAGATGGCTTTTTACACTTTAAATGCTCTCATCTTGAATAGTAACTGTAGACATTTTTTCTAGTCTGTGTTATCTGTACTAGTTAATGGATTTTTTTTCCCTCCTCATGAAGTGCTCCTGATAAAACCTCTGAATACTTTTACTCCTTTTCTTAGTTCTGTTGTGAGATAAGGTGTGCTTACAATGTGCTCTGTATTTTTAATTTGTTTTTTTCATTTCTTAAAAGTAACTTCTGTCAAGTATAAGAATATTTTGTGACTTAGAGAAATTCTTAAAAGGAGGCATTTTTTTCCCTTAGCTTTTATGTGGTCATAAAAGCTGTCACAGAAACTTCACCTGCTGTTCACAATACCTATAGCATAAATGTTAAACTTAGTGAGATTAAATGCTTGTTGTTTGTTTCAAATGCACTTCTACCAGAAAGCATAACCAAAGAGTCGTGCAAAGTTTGTAGCTCGTATATCTCAAGAAGCTGCTATGAGAAAAAATGGACTTTGAATATCTACTTGCTTGCCATGATGTTTTTAACAAAATTTTAGTATTTTAGGAGCTTTTCCCCCATCCTTCCATTCACCACCGTTTCCACTAG
Source organism: Eubucco bourcierii (assembly GCA_013396675.1). Classification (NCBI taxonomy): domain Eukaryota; kingdom Metazoa; phylum Chordata; class Aves; order Piciformes; family Ramphastidae; genus Eubucco; species Eubucco bourcierii. Next base: position 60,136 of record VWZE01017636.1, read on the forward strand.
TCTCAGAAAATAAAATGTTTCCCTGCAAACCTTGCTCTTCAGAGCAAAAGGTATCACTTCTTCCTTCCCTATTCCGTATAGAAACATAGACCATGGTCTGGACTGGAAGGGACCTCCAAGGGTCATCTAGTCCAAACCCCCTTCAGTTAGGAGGGCCATCTTCATCTAGACCAGGTTACCCATCCATAAATCTTGCTGCCATTTCTGTGACAGCCTGCACAACCTGTGTGCTTTTGCAAAGAGTTAGAGACGTTTCTTTCTAACACAACAAAAAACAGACACACTTGCTTTGCTTGTTAGGCTATAGTAAGTCACTTTGGACAGGAGTTTTGGACAGGCAGCTCTGCCAGCTGGTGCCAGAAATGGAGCCTCATTGTGGAGGAGTAAGACCAGTTAAATTTAAGCACACCTAAAATAAATGTTCAGCATGAGGGTAGGACTTAGGGGTAGATTTACAGTAAGATTTACAGATCAGATTCATCTTTGTATGATAGCACTGTCTTGGATGAATTTAGCCTACTGTTTATTTGCAGCATGAGAGTGAGCCCAGTATTTCTACAGAGTTTGCAGGGGTGAGTAATCTGATTTCCCTGAACTGTCCAGAAGCACAGATGGAGAGGCAGGCACAGAGCCCTGAATGCAGAGTTCCTATGTGTCAGTCACCAATTTCTGGCTTCATTTGCTTGTATTCACGTTGGCTGTGATGTATTAATTTGCCCATTCTTTCAAAACAAATATTTGAGTACAATAAAATGCTTTTAAATGCTAGCATTGTAGGCCTAATCTGTGACTTTCTCAAAGGCTGTATGCCTATGACAAACGCAAGCAAGAAGTCAGTGTGCTTTATTAAGCCTCGCTGCACTTCCATAATGGAAGTCAAGAGTAGATTTAACAACATTTGTGAAATGTGATGATTGAGAACTGCTGTTATTGCTTCTCATTTTTTCTATCTGTAACTTTTTCGTTCATAGATAAATGCGTTTGCTGCAGCATAAGCATTGAGACCTTTCTTTCTGTTTCTAGTGATTCGTTTTGAATTAAAATGTTCAGTCAGGCTGAGCATTCTCTCTTAATTCGTGGTGGTGGTCTTGGTGTCTATTATATAAGACAGAGTTTGGGAGATTCTGTTTTATTTTGTGGTGTGTGGTGGTGTTTGGAGTTTTATTGGGTGGGTTGGGGTTTGTGGGTTTTTTCTTTTTGGTGGGAGGTGGGTTTCATGTGGCATTCAGAGTGTGATTAGACTCTTAAACATCTCAGCCCTGAAAAATACACAGTGACTCTTCTGATCTTGACCACAGGTTGTCCCTACCTGGATCCAAACCTACTTTGAAACTGTGTATGTAATTCAGCATATAAATTTTAATGCCTCTGGTAAATCTTTTTAAACCAAGGATCTCGGAATGACATTTTCCAATTAATACAAATTTGGTGTGAGCTGATAGAGTAATAAGTTATTTAATAAGTATAAAAAGCAGGCCCATATGGGACCTGAAGTGTAGGTTGTTACTTCCCTTTCAGTACTGAGCATGTTAGAGGTGCTCAGACTCTCAATTAACCTTCCTGCCCACAGAAGCACCATCTATTTCTGAGTTAGAAAAACATAGTAAGCTTGTGACTCTGTCCCACATGACATCCTGGTCACCAAACTGAAAAAACATGGACTTGATGGGTGGAGCACTGCTGGATAAGGAATTGGCTGGATGGTTGCACACAGAGAGTGGTGACCAATGGCACAATGTCCACCTGGAGACCAGTGACAAGTGGTGTCCCTCAGGGGTCAGTGCTGGGACCAGTGCTGTTTAACATCTTTGTCAGTGACATGGACACAGGAATCGAGGGCACCCTCAGCAAGTTTGCAGATGACACCAAGCTGTGTTGCACAGTTGACTTGCTAGAGGGCAGGGATCCACCCAGAGGGAACTGGAGAGGTGTGCCTAGGCCAACCTCATGAAATTCAACAAGGCCAAGTGTAAGGTCCTGCACCCTGGGTAGGCACAATCCCAGGCACAACTCCAGGCTGGGTGGTGAATGGCTGGTGAGCAGCCCTGAGGAAAAGGACCTGGAGGTCTGGGTTGATGAAAAACTCAAAATCAGCCTGCAGTGTGCACATGCAGCCCAGACAGCCAACCGAGTCCTAGGCTGCATCAAGAGAAGCGTGGCCAGCAGNAGGGGACCTGATAGTAGCCTTCCAGTATCTGAAGGGGGCCTACAGGAAGGCTGGGGAGGGATTAGTTACAAGGTCTTGCAATGACAGGACAAGGGGCAATGGGTTTAAACTGGCAGAGGGAAGATTTAGACTGGATGTTAGGAGGAAGTTCTTTACGGTGATGGTGAATGAGGCAGGTTGCCCAGGGAGGTTGTGGCTGCTCCCTCCCTGGAGGTGTTCAAGGCCAGGTTGGATAAGGCCTTGAATAACCTGTACTAGTGGGAGGTGTCCCTGCCTCTGGCAGGGGATTGGAACTAGATGATCCTTGAGGTCCCTTCCAACCTTACCATTCTATGATTCTATATGCTAAAGGGGTACTTTTATCTTAAGGGCTAGAGAGATGGGGAAACACATCAGCTTCTGTAGTTACGGCTTGCTTATGAGGAAAAACTGTTTGCAATGTCAGTGAAAGTTCAGTAGAGGAGAAAGCAGCTGAAGATGTTGAGAATGGCATGGCTGTGCTTCTAATTTAGTATGCTGCTTCTGTATAGAAACAGTAACAAATTAGCCTTCAAATAAATTTATTATAGCATTTTATATACATTACTGTAGGTCTGTGTAATAAATTAAGAACCTCAAAATGCACTGTTTATTAAAGATGCTCTGTTCGGAGTTACATTGACGTTAAAAAGTTCCAAGACTGTTGTTGCAGCAAAATGATTAACACTGCTATAATCCTTTCAAAGCCAAGCAACTATAAAATATGAGGGGTTTTGTGTTGTTTATTTCAGAGTTCTAAAACCTTCCTGAATGGTGCATCTCGATTCAGAGTCCAGACAACCTTAAGTGCTAAGGAAGCCAGCAAACCTCAGGTAAAATGTAATATGTTGTTGCAAAATAGAACAGACTTCCCAAAAAACACATGGAATGTTTGCAGTAAATTTACTGTGAGTAAAGATTGCTTTTCCTCTTACTGTGCTGGAATCAATCTTCAATGCACAACTGTGACTTTGTGCAAGAGAACTAAGCCTTATCTAACATAAATACTGCAAACCAAACTGAATAAGATAGGACATTTACTTGGTTGATCTTCTCTTGTGATCTTTTCCAGCAAAAGTAACAGACTGTAAAATATTGTAAAGTTTTAAAGATCTGAAGTCCTTAAGCTACTTACATCGTGTTTGTGCCATTCTTACAGTCTCACTTCTCATCTTTTCAATGTAATAGATGTACTTAACAAGATTTTACTTGCAGATGGAGTGTCCTAAATATAATCAATTATTCACAGAAATCTGGCTTAAAACTTGTAACTTTTAAGTGCTGATAACTTTCACTAGAAACTGAATTCTGGATTTGTCTATCCGTGAACAAAAAGACATTTTACCTTGTGACGGACCTTAACTGAAGATTTCCATTTGAAATTTTATGTTTGAATTCCATACACAGGGGACATCATATCCTGAGAGAGTAACTGAAGTGTTTTTTAAACTCCTTTCACACTTTTACAGTAAAGTGGAAACTTTCCGTGCTTTACCCATGGAATAACAGTCAGCCTTCACAAGATATGAAAATCAATGCTGATGAACAAGTTTTGACATTTTAGCTAAGGAAATACTTTTCTCATAATTCTGTTAAGTCCAACTTTAACCTCTGTATTGAGTTTAGTCATATTCGTTTTGGGCTGCTCAAGAATAATCTCCAGAAACTTTTTGGCAGTTTTTGCTTTGTTGTTTTTTTTTTAATAACCATCTTGAATGTAATGGAAGCAGTTGTGAGAAGATCATCAGGTGACTTCAGACAGGTCATGAAGACAGAGATAAATGTAGTTATCAAATTAATAGGCAAAGACTTATCTACTGTTACCTCTGCTGTCTGCCTGTGCAAACAGTCTGTGCAATAAAAGGGAAAGGAAAATGTACTCCCTTGCTCACTGCCTGGGTCTCCCTTGTGAGCAGGACAGAGACAATACGAATTAGAAAGAAGGAAGGCCCTTGCTGGCAATATTGCCAATGTTCGCCTCTCCTCCTTGTTTCCTGACCCCACCCCCATCTGGGCTATATGTTTGTAATATGGAGTCCTCAGAAGAGTTTAAAGTAAGTCAATAGAAAATTAAAAATCCTTACTTGTCAGTGTTTTGGACTCCCTGTTTTTCTGCCAGTGATAGAAGGTAATATTTTTCCTACCAAAGCAGAGATGATCTTTCATTTTTACAGTGGTTGTGTTACAGTTACGCTGAGCTGATGATTGCAGTCAGCTTTCGCGCCTGTAGAAACAACAGAGGTTTTATACTTATGAACAGGTCTCCTCCAAACACACTGATTTTTCCATTGAACTCTTCAGCTGCTATGAAAAGATAGCAAATGTGCAGGATATGCAGTGATTGAAAGCAGAATGGGGTTTTGGCTGCATGACCTGAATACATCAATGTGTTCGTTACTACTTATGTAGGATCAGCCTCTTTAAAAATTACACACAAACTGAGGGATAATGAGTCCCTCCCCAGAGATTAAGAGTGTGCCATATGCTGAATCACAGTCTGGAACAGACTGGCAAGACTGAACAATTTTTTTCTGCCAAGCACAAGCTGCTGTTTTTATTTATCATTTATCTGCGTGTGGCATAAAAATCCTATATTGTCAAGAAAAGTTTCCAGCATGAGTAGCTAAGTAAAGTATTTGGACTTTGGTCACTTTCTCTTCATTATTTAGCCCACTCCTCATAAACAGACTTAGAGCTACTTGTCTGAGAAATGAACAACTTTGTTTCAGACGGTTGTGGTTAAAGTTGCTGTACAAACTGTGCAAGAAATAGGAACTTAAGACGACGTCTAGAAGCATCTTCCATTGAACTCAGTGAGGACCTTCACAAACCCTTCTCCTCCTTTTCCACCTTTTTTCTCTCTCTCTTTTCATTGTTTTAAGTGTTAATATCCTGATAGTTTGAGTTGCTACTATTAAAATAATTCCAGTTTTGAAGTGTCTCCAGTAATTCAGAGGGTAAATACTTACGATGGTGGTGGAGTGACTCGTACCATGTCAGAGGTCCCTAGATGTTTCCCCTCTCTTCTAGTTAATGCTTTATCAGCTTGCAGTGTCTACCGTGAATCCTCTAACTAAATCCTGTACAAACATTTTTGATGCTGCATGCCGACTCCTAAAATTATAGAATCATAGAATGGTAAGGTTGGAAAGGACCTCAGAGATCATCTAGTTCCAACCCCCTGCCAGAGGCAGGGACACCTCCCACTAGGATAGGTTACTCAAGGCCTCGTCCAGTCTGGCCTTGAACACCTCCAGGGAGGGAGCAGCCACAACCTCCCTGGGCGACCTGTTCCAGTGTCTCACCACCCTCACTGTAAAGAACTTCTTCCTAACATCCAGTCTAAATCTCCCCTCTGCCAGTTTAAGCCCATTGCCCCTTGTCCTGTCATTACAAGACTTTGTCAATAATCCCTCCCCAGCCTTCCTGTAGGCCCCCTTCAGATACTGGAAGGCTACTATAAGGTCTTCTCGAAGCCTTCCCTTCTCCAGGCTGAAGAGCCCCAACTCTGGTAGCCCTGTGCTAAATGTCCTGGCTCAGGTGCCCAGATTGTTCTCAAGTGTCTCTGCTAAGTGAACTACTTTAAAAGCAGACCTTACTTAAAATCACTTAGTGTAAAATATCAGAATTGAACTTGTCCAGCACTTGATTTTTATTTATTTTCTTTCTTCCTTCCTTTCCTTCCTCCATCAGCTTATGAAATAGTAACTGGAAAGTTTTCATCTTTGTTACAACTACTGGAGATGGAATGGCCTGCCGTTTTGTCCTTACTAACTAACCTTCAGCTGAACATGACAGTGAACAATTAAGGTTTTATTCAAATACATGAGAACTAGAAGAAAGAAGGCAGTATATAGAATACATCCATAGCTAGTAAAAGTACAGAGCTAGGTAAACTTCTCAATGAGAAGGTAAAAGTGGGGATAGCTACAACCCATCCTTTTTCTGAGCTGGAAAAGAAATGTTCAGGGTTATTTATTCTGGAATTGTCTTTTTCTAAGGACAACTGTAAGATGTAAATTTCCTGTTCTATTCTGAGAATTCACTTCAGCATGGTGGATGGATAAAAATAACAAGATGCCCTCATGTCCTGGAGATGGCTCGTTCTTGTTGGGCGATAATTTGCTGCACAAGCATTTGTAGCAGGCAGTGGAATTACTAAAAGTAAAATCTTTCCTAGTGCTAGAAAAGAACTTGGAATTCTCAACTTCAGTAATACTGGTAAAATTGAGGCTTTTATCACTTGTAAATTCCAATGCTCAAATGACATAGATGTGAGAATTGCTATCCATAATTCCATTGGAAAGACTGCCTGTATTTAAACTGGTGAAGAAGATGATGTTGCAGAGTCTGAAAAATGGGCTTAATATTTGTATGGAAAGAAGATAATACATGCTTCTGTACCCAAATGTGTGTTTTGTCAGTTTTAATTAGAGCACATTCATGTAGTTGGGCTAGGGAAGACTGGCAATTGTTTTGTTCCATTAAACCGTGCTCTCAATATGTGAGGTTTGCAACTTGAAATTGTGCCACAACAGAACAAAAACTTGATTCTGTAATGGTGTGTTATGCTCACAGACATAGACAGGCTTGCTTCATTTGATATTCTATATATAGACTGTTTATATACTTTCTATATCCAACTCAAGATTTTTTTTAAGCTGTAGCTCTCTGTGATAAAGCACATCATTATGTTTTGAAGTGTTTTGGCATTTCTTGTTTCCTTGATGTGCGTTGTTGATGCATTGTTCCTTTGTTTTTCATATGGTGTTGCTGGGGAAAATTGCAGGATCCAGAAATGCAGCATTTGCTTCTTGACAGTGAGAGTTGCAGCATGTCACTGAACTCCAGCACTGTGGTCACTGGGGAAAGTAGACATGGGACATCAGCTATCAGCTTCCTTGGGGCCTTGCGAATACCTGTGAGTACCTGTGCTGTTCTTGCCTGTTCCTCTAGGAGATAAGCTTCACCACAGAATTTGTATTTCCATCAAGTCCTGAATGGAGTGGTAGATCATTGGTTTGAAATTAGAGACCAGTGGATTTAGGTTGGACATTAGGAAAAGGTTCTTTACAATGAGAGTGGTTGGACAGGTCACCCAGAGAGCTGGTTGAGGCCCCATCCCTAGAGATGTTTAAGGTCATACTCAACAGGGCTCTTAACTAGTTGAGCATGTCCCTGTTCTCTGCAAGAGGGTTGGCCTAGATGACCATCAGATGGCCCTTCCAACTGTCATGCTTCTGTGATTGGTGTCTTCAGTATATACAGGATAAAGCAGGTTCTAGTACACAAGATAAATTGTGCTCCTCCTAGAGAAGTGAAAATCAGCACAGGAGTGTTCTCTTCCCCAGTAAGAAGATGGCATGACCTCACTGGTTGCCTCTTAGAAATCACAAGCATCCAGGTTCCAGTTGCCATATAAACTGGTTTTTTTCCCACTTTATTATAACTAATACTAGAACAGGCATTAATATAAAAGTTTGGTGGTCTTAGTTAATGATACAAGTATTAAGGAAGGCTTAGCAGGCTAAGTCAAGAAACATTTGTCTGTATCAGAACTTCCTTCTGTGGCTTCCCTTTTACACTTCTCAACATTCTTTTTAAAAGCTTTAATTGTGAAATTTCTGGTATGGTTTATATTGAGAATTTTCCAGCAGCCCAAACATTTGGACTGCTGGTAAAAGGTAAGTAGGTTTGCTCCAAGTCAGACTGTCATCCTGGATTGTACTCTAAGCTTTAAGCCTTAGTAGCTTCAGTAGGTTGCACAAATAGAAATGCACCTCATCCGTATCAACTTGAATATAATGGCAGGGGAAGAATTCTCCAGCACCAAACCCTGTATTCCTGCATCTTCTCATTCTGTCCAGTCTGGTCCTCTGTCTCTACTTACTTTCCTGTGGCAGAAATTAGTATGAAAGTTGCTGCTGGTGCCACTTGGAATGTCTGTAACCTGTGGTGTTTTTCCTGCCTGTTTTTGAGAAGGATCACAACCGTATGTGAAGTAGAGCTAGCTGTGTGGGGCTGTTGTGCATGCTGATAACTGCAGTACTCCACATCAGGGATTTTAAGAAATCCAGTTTCAAACAAAAATATGTTAAAAGGTGAAAGGAATGAAAATAGGTGTATTTGGCAGTTTGGTTGCAGCTCTGTGCAGTAAGTATAACTTACATATATGCAGCAGGAAAGAGGATGGAACATATTAGTCTTTTAAATGGGCGTATGCCCTGCCTGTGCCCTGCTCTTACCATGTAATGATTTGAACTGTATCACACTGGGAAACTGGCTCTTTTTAAAGAGTTTAAACAATGAGGGAGAAATTTTAGACCAATCCAAAGGAAGGATCTGAAGAACACAAAAATAGGCCAATTTCTCTGGAATACATTCCCCATCTGCTGTGATGCTGTATAAAATACTATTTACATAAGGATGACAAGTGAAGCAGGTGTCCCAAACACTATCAAATCCTTCCTGTTAAATGTGATAATCTCTCTTCTGTCAGTTTGGTACAATTAAGAGAGAAAGTAAGTAAGTAAAATACTAGAGTCAGCTCTGGTTGTAAGCTTTGTGCTTTCAGAGGAAGAACTCTTCAGAGGAAAACAAAAACCTGAATCACAGAATGTGTTTGGTTGGAAGAAACCTTCAAGATCGTTCTTTGACCCAGCACTGCAAGGTCAACACTAAACCAAGTCCCTAAGTCCCAGGTCCACAGGCTGTTTAAACACCCTTAGTGATGGGGACTCCACCACTGCCCTGGGCAGACCATTCCAGTGCTTGGTAATCCTCTCGGTGAAGAACTATTTTGTAATATCCAGCCTCAGTGTCCTCTGGCACAGCTTGTATCCATTCCTCTAGTCCCGTCACTTGCTACCAAGGCAGAGAGGCTGACCCCCTTCTTAACTCCATCCTTTCAGGTAGTTGTAGAGAGTGATAACCCTTCAACCTCCTTTCCTCCAGGCTGAAGAATCCCAGCTTGCTAAGCCACTTCTTGCAGGACTTCTGCTCTGAGCCCTTCATCAGCCTTGTTTCCCTTTTCCAGACACGCTCCAGTATTTCCATGTCCTCTTTACAGTGAGTGGCCCAGAATTCAAATGGTGTGGCCACACCAGTGCTGAGTACAGGACAATCATTTTGCTGTTCCTGCTGGCCACAGTGATTCTTATCCAAGCCAGGATGCCATTGGCCTTCTTGGCCACCAGGGCACACTGCTGACCCATATTCAGTTGACTGTCAACCAATACCCCCAGGACTCTTTCCAAGCTGCAGCTTTCAACCACACATCCCCAGGTCTGTAGCTTAATGTGGTGGTGTTGTGACCCAAGGCAGAACCTGGCACTTGGCCTTGTTGAACCTCACACAATTAACCTTGACCCATTAGTCTAACCTGTCCAGATTCCTCTGTAAAGCTTCCTACCCTCTAAAAGATTGACACAGCCACCCAGTTTGGTGTCTTCTGCAAACTTACTGAGAGTGTGCTCAATGCCCTCATACAGGTCTTTAATAAAGATATTAAAGAGAACAGGCCTCGGTACTGACCCTTGGAGAACATTGCTTGTGACCAGATGTTAGCCATAGAAACCATTTTCATAGAATGGTTTGGGTTGAAAGGGACCTGCAAAGATAATCTAGTCCAACCTCCCTGCAGTGATCAGGGCCTTCCAGTATCTGAAGGGGGCCTACAAAAAAGCTGGTGAGGGACATTTTGGGGTGTTGGATGGTAATAGGGCTTGGGGAAATGGATCCCGGCTAGAGGAGGGTAGATTCACATTGGATGTTAGAAAGAAGTTCTTCACCATGAAGGTGGTGAGGTTGCCCAAAGAAGTGGTGGAAGCCCCATCCCTGGAGGTTAAGTCCAGGCCAAATAAAGGTCTGGGCCACCTGATGTAGTGGAAGGTGTCCCTGCCCATGGTGTGGGGGTTGAAAATAGATGATCCTTGAGGCCACTTCCAACCCTGACAATTCTGTGATTCTGTGATCTTCCACTAGATCAGATTGCTTGGAGCCTTTGTTGAGCATGGCCTTGAATATCCCCCGGGGATGGGGCTTCAGCTACCAACCTGGGCAACCTGTTACAGTGTTCCACTACCCTCATGGTAAAGAACTTGTTCCTAACTTACATAAATCTACTCTTCTCCAATTTAAAACCATTACTCCTTCTCTTGTCACTACAGGCCTTCATAAGCAGTCCCTCCTCACCTTTCTTGTAGGCCTTCTTCACATACTGCAAGGCTGCTAATAGGTCTCCCTGAAGCCTTCTCTTCATCAGGCTGAACAATCCCAACCCTCTCAACCTGTCCTTGTATTAGAGGTGTTTAGCCCCCGACTGTTTTCTTGGCCTTCCTCTGGACCCGCTCCATCAGCTCCGGAGCTGGATGCAGTACTCCAGGTGAGGTCTCACCAGAGCAGAGTGGCAGAATCACCTCTCTGGGTCTACTGGCAACACTTATTTTGATGCAGCCCAGAATGTGATCAGCTTTCCAGGCTGCAAATGCGCACTGTTGGCTCATGTCCAGCTTCTCATCCACCAACGCCCCCAACTCCTTTTTTGCAGGGCTGCTCTCAGTTTCATCATGCCCCTGGTAATCTGGAATTGCCCCCCTCTAGGTGCTGGACTCTGCAATTTGCCTTATTTGATATCATGAGAGTCTCCTCAGCCCAGGTGCCACTGTGTGGCATCCTATCCTTCAGTCTTATCAACTGCACCACTCGGTTTGGTATTGTCTGCAGACTTGCTGAGACTGCACTCAATCCTGCTGTCTATATCATTGATGAAGATACTGACCAGTACAGGTTCCAGTACAGACCCTTGAGGGACACCACTTGTCACCCATCTCCATCTGGACACCAAGTCATTGACCACTACTCTTTGTATGTAGTCGAACAACCAATTCCTTATTCACTGGGCAGTCCACGCATCAAATCCACATCTCTCAACTTAGTTGGAAGGATGATGTGGGGGACAGTGTCAAAGACTTTACAAAAGTCCAGAAAGATGACATCTCTTGGTCTTCCTTTGTCATGATGGTCTTTGAAAGCAAATAGCAGAATCTATCAAGATAGTAACTTTCTTTTTTTTGTTTGTTTGTTTGTTTCTCTAAGGGAGTCATAGAATTCTCTCTCTGTCTCCTATTTGCAAAGCTGGTGAGCTACACTTTCCTCTTCTGGCTTCCCCTCTATATCACAAATGTAGGTAAGTATCACAGTGCTGTGACTATAAAGTGTCTGGGAATAAAGAGTTTAAAATAAGAAAATAAACTTTACTGCTTCAGAAATAAGCTCTCTGCTTCAGTAGCAGGAGGTTTGTATGTCACACCAACTAACATATTTCTGTTTTATGAATTTAGGGCATTAACTAAATAAAACCAAAGGAGCCTCACTTATCTTCAGCGATTCCAAACATGACTGCTTTGTGTTTGGCTCTTGCAAACAAATCAGAAAGATTTGCTTTCTAATAATGTCTTCACATGGTTGAAGTGACTTATTAAAATTTATACCCAAAAAAAAAAAAACCTAATCGAAATTACCACCTTTATCTGTTTACTACTGCTGGTTTGGTTTGTGCTGTCAGTGTAGAGAAAGCAGTTGACCCAAGCCAGAGGAATCTATGGTCTTTTGAGCCATGATGTCAGTTTTAAACCCCAACTAACAAGCTGTGCTGGCCAGGTACGGCAGTAACAGCCCACGACATGTTGAACACCCTGCACAAACAGAGCTGCAAATCCTACAGCTAGAGGCTGTTGTGTGTGGACTCCAAGTAGTCACTTCTTCTGCAGGACTGAGTATCTTGAAAGCTTTTAATAATAAAAGTTATTGATGCTTTCCACAGTACTGCCAGCTGTCCTGTGGCAGACATTGGTGAGGTTATGGTAGTTCCAAAGACCCCACTCTTTTAGCTCATACTGCTTTCAATTGTACTTCAGAGGCTTTAATAAAATACCAAAGGGATTTTAAAATTCATCTCCTTTTTGAAACCTCAGATTTAGTGCAATAGGACTGGGTTGTCCAACTTTATGGTGTGCTTTTGGAAATGTGTCATTAACTCCATTAGATTAAATGTAAGCACGTGCAAGCAGCGGGGTTCAGGAAATCAGTGACTCTTCTTAGCCCCCAGAAACAGCACAGTGCCTTAATGCTTCCTACTACTGGTCATAGAGATGGAGTCTTCAGGATGAGGCTCTGTAAGTGATTGCAGTGTACACTAATCATGTTTTTAAAGAGCCTCACAAGCATCTGTTAATTGTTTATCGACATGTGGCTATTCACAAATAAAAGTATTGTTAGTCTAGACTTCAACAGCTCTATCGCTTGTGCTGTGTTGGTAGTTGAAGTAGTAAGCCATCTTGCCATGAGTGTAATTGCATTCAGAAGACACTGCCTGGGTACCCAGTTATGGTATGTTCTTAATTGTCCTATACTGTGACAGCTTATGGTGGCTTATTCCTGTGAACAAACAATGCTGCTGTCAGATGCCTTCATCCTGGCATGAGAAGACTGTGTTGAAAGTTCTACATTTTGTAGTCTAGAAACGAGACAAATGCTTTCCTTCTTTCACTAGAGCATCTTGATGCCAAAAGAGCTGGAGACCTTTCCACACTGTTTGATGTGGGTGGAATCTTCGGTGAGTTTTATAGATAAATCATAGAATTGTTTTGTTTGGAAAGGACCTTTGAGATCGCCGAGTCCGTATTTCACCCTTAAACAGACCAGCTTAGGAAAAACTGTGGTATGAACAGCTTATGTGTATTAATTCTTGTACCTTATGTCCACTGAAGAAATGGACATATTGACAAATGGCAGTAAATGTGCTAAGTTGAAAACTGTATTGGTTGTTGAAGACCTAGCAAAATATCTTTAAACTGAGCAATTCACAGACCCAGAGACATTGTCCAATAGAGTTTGTAAGAGACATATTATGGAATTGTTTGGCTTCATCAGCTCTGGCCTATAAGTCTGGGTCACACCAACTGTCAAAATCACAGAACGCAGCTGGTTGGAAGAGACCTCAAAGTTCATCCAGTCCAACCTTTGACCCAGCGCTGAAGGGTCAACACTAAACTATGTCCCTAAATACCAGGTCCGCACACAACTTGAACACCCCAAGGTGACTCTACTACTGCCTTGGGCAGACAATTCCAATGTTTGATAACCCTTTCAGTGAAGAAATATTTCCTAATATCCAGCCTGAACATACCCTGGTTCAGCTTTTAACCATTTCCACTGGTCCTGTTGCTTATCATCAAGGAGAAGAGACTTCCCCCTCCTTGCTTCAGCCTTCCTTCAGGTAGTTGTAGAAAACAAGAAGGTCTTCCTTCACCCTCCTCTTCTCTAGACTGAACGCTCATATATTCCTTTTGGCACTTCAACATAATAGAGTTATAGCAGCTTGTACAGGTGTGTAGGCTTTTTGTGGGCACAGAGGTGAATGACCACAGTGTTTTGGTTTTTGTCTTCTTGATACCTCATGTAACTGTGATAAAAATGGGACAGTGCAGTGGGACAGTAGGAGACTACTCCTGTGTAATATGGTTAATTTGAGCACTGAATTATTACATTACAGATGGGATAGCTCACAATAAAACAAGCATCATCTTCCTGATGCCCAGATGATTTATCTCATACACACACACATCCCATCTCAACCTCTCCCAGCTCCCTTATGGAAATAAACCCTGTATCAGTCTGTTGGAAGATGATGGTGGTGACGGAGAAGCTTCACAGGTTCAAGAGTTACGCAGACAAATAGTTCACGATGCAGGTGTCAAAGTACATTGCAGTTGCTGTTTTACTTGTGTGCTGGATATGACTTCTGCCAGCTGCCATTGCTTATTTCATCCCTGATAGCTAGAAGCCAGAGTCAGTGTTAGAGATGGGGTGACCACTTCTTCCATCAGTGTTTTATTCCACTGAATACAGGCTTAATGGTGTGCCCACGTTGCCTGGCCTTTGGCACTTACAATTAAATTTCAGGTTGAATTTGGAGATGGATAACTGGGAAGGGAAGGCCAGGTCCAGCAATATCTAGGAATCTAGAGAATCCAGAGAAACTTCCTTTTCTTCTCCCTGGATCAGGTTCCTTTTGTATAATTTTGGCAGCTCCTTTCCCCAGGCATTCCAACCTCTTCCAGACACGTGCTCCAATTTATTAATTCGGTCTCCAGTCATTGGCAGATGTAAGAAGCCAGAAAAATTAAAGAGTCTATAGTGACTATCTGGAGAGAAAATCAACTACTTCATTTGCTTCAGGAGCTAAAATAGCACATTTCCTCTGGTTGCAGTATGACATGGACAGAGCAGTCCAGAATGAAGTTTATTGTTGCATCAAATGTGGGAATGGTCTGTCTAGGGCAGTAGTGAAGTCACCATCCTCGGGGGTGTTCAATCAGTGTGTTGATCTGGTGCTTAGGGACATGCTTTAGTGTTGATCCTTCAGTGCTGGGTCAGGGCTTGATCAGGAGATCTCTTCCAACCACATTATATTCTGTGATGCGAGTAGTTAAGAGACGAATGGGTAGCTGGGCAGAGCTGGATTCCAGAATGCCAGCAGTGGGGCCATGTGCCACCTGACAAAAAGGTATTTTGCATTCAAAAGCATCAGAACAATAATTTCTAAACGTTGCTTCCATCTCTATTCCTCCCCACCCACATCATCTTGGATATTTGTTTGGAGTAAACAATGAGCTGTCGTCTTCTGTTATCTTTGAAGTTAAACCTAGTTGGGTTAATAAGGATATTGGGAAATGTGACCTGTGTTATTAGTCTCACATTCTGTTCTGCTGTGCATAACTACAATAGAACAACATGACACAGCTTTTAATCTGGGTTGGGTTTCATTCAGTGTAACTGGTATCTTCTGTGGAAAACATGCTGAGTGTTTTCCTCACATGCCTTTGTCTTCCTTCAGGTGGAATTTTAGCAGGCCTGATTTCAGACAGGCTGGAGAAGAGGGCATCAACCTGTGGAATGATGTTACTACTTGCAGCACCTACGGTAAGAGTTTGCTCCTCTCTTATGGCTGTATCTGAGACTTAGGTGGCCTTGCTTGGGAAGCTCTGCAGACAGCATCTTCTAGCTTGGATATGAAGAGTTCAGGCCAAGGTAAAAGTTGGCATGAAAAGTTGAGCGTGTGAGCAAGCCTGGACCTTAAGGCTGTTTTTACTAAACAAGGAAACAAATTTAATGTATTGCTTGTTACTGGATTATATGGGAAGTTTATCACTCCTTTGTAAAATTTGCTGTTCAGTTCTTAGCCAGAAGTTTTAACTGTTCAAAGACAAAACTTCTGTGGTGTAACTGCTGGGGAAATAGCAGTTGAGCATGTGAGATGGATTTTTTTTCTGTGATTCTTTTGTGAACAGTATTCTGTTCTGTGTCAGAGCTGGCAGCCTGAGAGTTTTAAAATTGACTGATCTTGTAACACAGACTTTTCTTCTGCAAGGACATACTAAGGATTATAAACATGCCCCTTGTCTCCCTCCTGTGTGGAATCTGTCATTCTGCAGTGGTATAAAAGGGTCTTGAAAAAAACAAACTAGTTTTCACGTAATGCCCCCCCCACCGCCTTTATAAAATCACCCAGACTAGACTCATGTGGCTGGAAGTTAAGGACTGAAACTGTATTTACAGCTTAGCACAATGTACAAGCAGATATATACGCAATATACACGAATAGTTAAAGAAATATGCAAGATAAAGGTAATACAGAAACACAACTCCCTTCCCAGAAATCAGAGACCCCAGGAAGGGCTCCCAACCACCCTTCCACCTTCTCCCCACCCTTTACCTTACCCCAGGTTTTGCCTTACACACGAGGTGAGTTTGGAGGATCGGCCGGGGGGTATGAAGTAGAGTGGTTAGTTAGGTTATTCAGCAGAGAGGAGAAGGCAAAAAGCTAGAGAGACTGAGACTCTCTGAGCCTGAGTGAGTCTTACCTATATTTATGTTCTTGTTCTTATACATCTCAGCAAACCAATGAGTGAAGTAGCCATCACCATTGTTTTCTTTTCACAGCCTATGATTTTATCCATTAAAATATTCCAACTAGCCTCAAACCAGCACAGTAGTTAACATGGGGAAAATCAAGAACCTAGAGTTAGTCCACATGTTGATACTCATCATGCTTGGGGTTTTTTTGTCTTTGCAGCTGTACATGTTCTCTGCAGTCAGTAAAATGGGCCTTGAAGCTACTGTAGGTGAGTATTTTTTAATTCTTTGTCTGGCTTTCTGTTAACTTTTCATTTATGATCCTTTGATACTGTTTCTTTTTTCTTTACATTTTCCTTGAGAATCAAATTTCCTAGACTAGTACTTGAAGGCTTTTTACAAGATAATGAAGGAGGGCTAAGAAATGCATAAAGGATGGCATGAAAATAGTGATTTAGTGAATATAATTAGTATTCTTTCTGGAGCTTGTTGTGTCAGCACAGGCCTTATTGTATTCTCTATGCCTAATGTCAGAGGTTGTTTAAATATTGCTTTTGTCAGCAAAGTTAACTCCATTTGCTGCTTTCCATCTGTTATCTCAGAACAGAAGTTGAAAAACAAGAGCGGTATCTCAGCAGACTCCTAAGGCTCTCTGGTGCTTGATGATGAACAAGCAGAGAAGGGGCTTATGGGTGGATTCTGTGAGCATGCCCTGCTCTTAGAGTCAGTTTGGCCAGATTTTTCCCCTTTGTCTGACCTGCTAGGATCAATAAAAGCCCTGGGAAGTGCTTTTTTGACTCAGACCCATCTCCTGTTATTTTTGAGAATTCACATCCCACAGTAAGCATTGAAGTAAGATAGGAATCTGTGTTGCTTTTTCTCAGTTGCGTAATGGGATCAGGAGAACCAAGGGAAGATTGAACCATTTGAGAAGCATGGGTTCTGTTGATATGGTTAACTTACATTTTCCATTTTTGCCAACTTGCAATAGTGATGCTGCTTATCAGTGGTGCCCTGGTGAATGGCCCTTATGCACTGATCACCACTGCTGTCTCTGCTGACTTGGTGAGTTTGGGTTTCCTTCTGCTTTGCTCTCCAGAGAGAGACCTTTGACTTCTCCAAGATTGTCAGTGAAGGGGCTAAGGAGATGGATAGGCAGTGCTGAACTCAGCTATTGAGACTGGATTAGTATGAATGAGTGTCATGCTTGCAAGAAGCTTTTAAATGATTCTTGCTTATGAACAAGACAGACCAAATGTAATAGATGTCAGCCCAAACTGAAAGTGAAGTTTGCATGGCAAACCAGATCTCAGTAAAGGTGCCTTTTGCCTTTTATACTTTGCCTCATTAAATGAGGAGAGGAGTTGTATCTTTGAGAGGTGAGCTGGGGAGATAATTTCCATTGGTGTGGAAGGTTACACTTGGCACATAGCTTTACTTTTGTCCCTGCTACCCTCTCCCTTTCTTGTAGTTAGTCTGGTTGCCAGCAATTTCAGCTGGATCTGGTCTGTCAAATCACACATGCCATATAAAAACCTAGGCCCTGATACCTTTCACTGTGTAAGCTTTGTAAGATTGATTTCAAAGGTGTTGGTTCCTTCAGGCACTAAGCAGGAGGCAAAAGTCCTCTCTCAGTAAATGCTCTAAATAGAAAAGAAGCAGGACAAAACCCTCCAGACATTGTCCGGAGCGGCCTGAAGGGGCAGCTAGCTAGAAAGTGAGGTCTGACATCCCAACCTGGCCCTTAGGAAGAGGGTTGAAACTGCCAACAATTTACGCATATGTCAACAATCAAACATCTGACACCAGCAAATATGAATCGCCAGTTACCTGACTGGATTCTCCTCAGGGTACCAAAGGCAAAGAACTATATTTTATTAGAAGTTCTCTGAGCTATTTGATTTCTCTGTCTTCTAAGTCACTCTCTTGTCAGTTGTTTTGTTCTGAAGACCTGGCTTCTAAAATTGGTACTGCACAACTTATTTTAGCTCAAGAATTCTCTGGATCAGCATTTCAGTACATGTCCATAATCATTGTGACAACACCATCCCTGGAGGTGTTCAAGGCGGGTTTGGACGTGGCACTTGGTGCCATGGTCTAGTCTTGAGGTCTGTGGTAATGGGTTGGACTTGATGATCTTTGAAGTCTCATCCAACCTTTTTGATACTGTGATACCAGTATTTTTTGTTGTTGTTCTGCAGAGCTTTTCTCTATTATTGAGGGGAAAGAGTGACGTGGAAAAAAGCAGCATAATGCAAATAATGCAAAGCTGAAGTGTCATCTGCATGAATACACAACATGCAGAACAGAAAGCTTCTTAGCCCCTGTGGTATAAACAACGTGACTGATTAAAGTAAAATGCTGTAGGTGACAGGTTGAAGGGGTAGAAGGCTTCTTTAAGTAGTTGTTAAGAAAGGTCTTAGCTAGGATATTTAAGGCATCTTCACAATGTACATCTAATATACAGGGGTGTGAGCCAGATAATCTGTAAGGACTTTTTCAGAGTTCATCTTAGGATAGGTCTCATCCATCTTCATCACTTTAGGGTACCCATAAAAGCCTGAAAGGGAACGCTAGAGCCTTGTCCACAGTGACAGCGATCATCGATGGAACAGGATCTGTAGGTAAGCCAGAGCTGTAACATAGCCTACCTTAGCTGTGGTTAGGTTAAAACAAAGGTTCTTTGAGAAACTGGGCTCTCTCCAGTTCACCTTTTGCCAGCACTCAGTATGACTTAGAAAATGTGGAGAAAGTCAAACTTAACCTTAAAGTTCTTTAGTCCCTTTGAGGGAGGGAAGAAGGAATAAGGTTGTGGACTGATAGTGGGTACAAGCGACCAAAGCAGATGTTGTTAGGGTGTTTCTGACATGAGGGATTATTGTATTCATGCCCTTTCCACTCATATGTGGAAGGGAAGATTGAGTAGGACTCAGCTTAATACTGAATGGGCATTTGGCTGAGCCAAAGGCAGGCATTTCTCAACTTCCAGTCTTCCATCTTCCCCTGTGTTAGGTTGCCCTTTGGCTTGCAGCTGTACCAGTAACGTTTTGCACTTTCCTTGACCTTTTAATACCCTGGATAATGCTGAGTGAACTCAGTGGAGAAATTAATTTTTCTCAGAATAACTAACGTTGAGCATAGTAAATCTTACATTGCATCATTCTCACGATCCCAATATGATGTTTTAGGTGCAGCTTTGGGACCTCTCTTAGCTGGTCTGATTTCCCCATCTGGTTGGAACAACGTGTTTTACATGCTGATGGTGGCAGATGCATGTGCCTTGCTAGTAAGTCTGAAAATACTCTTGTAATGGCTGTGTGTTTCCTTTGTGCTAAACTATTTTAAAATGCAAATTTTCCTTTTGCATTTTCAGTGCTTTGCCTTGCATGAAACTTGCAGTTGTGTAGGAAATCTTTAGTGAAAGGGTAAATTTGCTCACTTGGATTAAAATCAGATGAGAATTTCAAAAGTTCAGATTAGTTCTGATACGTTTCAGCTCCTGAGCAAATGCGCATCTGTCAACTGCTGGCTGAGCAGATTACAGCAATCATAGTTTTAAGCAACCCTTCATAAATAGACCTAGAAGATGCCTCAGATTCCACTCAGAAGAATTACTTTTTTCTTTCTTTCTTTTTTAAAATCTATTTAACAAAGTAGTGACGAATGTTTGGTGTATAGCTATATCATCAAAATCACCCTGATAATGAAGCTGCTGGAAGTTAATACATCACATCCTGCAGGTGGGCCCTAAAAACTGCTGTGTTAAGAGAAAAAAACTGACATCATAACTTCTGACAAGTTCAGGGAAAAGGAGTGCAACACACACACAGTGGCCTGGGACACAGCACATCTATTTTCCTTTTGTCTGCTGTTGAGATGCAGTGCGATTGATGGAAAGATCTGAAAAGCTTTTTAGTTTTTTTATTTGGCTTGTGTTGTTTTGGGGTTTTATGTTTTGGTTTCGTTTGTTGGTTTGTTTGGGTTTTTTTTTTAACTTCTGACTTGTTCTGCTTTGCTTCTGAAGACCAAAGAAGACAGGAGATGAGACAGGGCAAATCATGCTGTGCATTTTCAAAGTCAGCATTCCTGCACCCACCTCTAGGCTAGCCTGTGGGTTAGGTTTCCCTGGCAGACATCTGTATACTGGCTTTGTTCTCCAGCAGAGAGCACTGTATATGCCTACCTCCTAGATGTCCTGAGGTATCACCTACTTAGCCTTTCCTTTCGAATTGCTGACTGGAAATGCTCATGAAATCGCAGGGTGGTTGTAAAAGACTTCAGAAATACTCCACCCTCCTTACTGGCTGTCTCCAGACAAAGCCCTGTACCCACAGGGTGTTGTACTGAGCTTAGTACTCCTGCAGAGGAGCTAATCCCCAGTGTGACATGAGAAAAGCAAAGTCTTTGAGTTGACATTGAGGCTTTTTTCATCTAAATTCAAGTTAAATCCAAAATTAATTAATTTCAAAGTAGATTAATTAAAGTGAAATTAATAAAAAGTTTAAAATTTCTACATAAAAGATGTGACATATCTGGAAATTAAGTAAATAAATTAGGTAAGTTAATAGTTGAAGTATGTGGCCACTGATGATCAGCAGCTCTAAATCCTCATTTGTGCTGTTCTCAGTATTAGGTATTCCATGCTGCAAAGTGAGGTGGAAGATTGTTGCAGTAGGCTGTTGTTGTGGCACTTTTTTTCTCTTACAGTTATTTGCTAGAACCGAATTAAAAAGTTTCCTGTTTCTTTACAGCAGCAGTTAAAAGGTCTTGGTGTAAAGCTCTGCTATTGAGAGGGTTGACTCTGCTGTTGTAACAAATCCTGGGGTTTGTAACTCTGGTTGGCTCTGCTTTTCCTGTTCTTTGAGTACAGCATGTAGATGCCTGTGTTCAAGTGTTACCTGTTAAAATTATCTCATGGTGCTTTAGCCTCTTAGGTGGTATTCACTTCCATCAACCTTTGCTGCTCTCATACCCTTGTGTATTGATTTAAGGTGACTGACCCCACGAGAAGGCAGTGGAGACAGGGCTACCTTAGAATCATAGAATCGCAAGGTTGGAAGGGACCTCAAGGATCATCTAGTTCCAGCCCCCTGCCAGAGGCAGGGACACCTCCCACTAGTACAGCTCACTCAAGGCCTCATCCAGTCTGGCCTTGAACATCTCCAGGGAGGGAGTATCCACAACCTCCCTGGGCAACCCATGCCAGTGCCTCACCACCCTCACTGTAAAAAACTTCCTCCTAACATCCAGTCTAAATCTCCCCTCTACCAGTTTAAACCCATTGCCCCTTGTCCTGTCATTACAAGACCTTGTCAATAGTCCCTCCCCAACCTTCCTGTAGGCCCCCTTCAGATACTGGAAGTTAGTCTCCTCAAAGCCTTCTCTTCTCCATGCTGAAGATCCCCAACTCTCTCAGCCTGTCCTCATAGCAGAGCTGCTCCAGCCCTCTGATCATCTTCGTGGCCTCCTGGACCCGCTCCAACACTTCCATGTCCTTCCCGTGCTGAGGGCTCCAGAACTGCACACAGTACTCCAGATGGGGTCTGACAAGAGCAGAGTAAAGGGGCAGAATCCCCTCCCTTGCCCTGCTGGCCACGCTGCTCTTGATGCAGCCCAGGACTCGGTTGGCTGTCTGGGCTGCATGTGCACACTGCAGGCTCATGTTGAGCTTTTCATCAACCCAGACTCCAAGGTCCCTTTTCTCAGGGTTGCTCTCCAGCCATTCACCACCCAGCCTGGATTTGTGCTTGGGATTGTGCCTACCCAGGTGCAGGACCTGGGTAGGCACAATTGACCTTCCCCTCCCTTCCCACACCTTGCAGTGTATTTCAAGCTCAAGTGTGTATTCTACCCCATATTCACTTCATGACAGGAAGGGATTGGCTGGAACTTACAGGACTTGCAGTATATTCTGTAGCTTGTAAAGTTTCCTGCTCTGGGTTTTTTGTGTTTAGGTTTGGGGATTTTTTTGTGGGTTTGTGGGTTGTTTGGGTTTTTTTGGTTGGTTGGTTGGTTGGGTTTTGTTTTGTTTTTTTGGTTTGGTTTTTTGTGGGTTGGTTTTTTTTCCCCTGGGTTATGGGCAGGATCGTGTCCCTTTTGCCCATCCTTGGGCTTCTCGGGTGCAGGCAGTTTGATTTTGTCTGTTCTGCTGCTGCATACTCGCCTCAGTATTTTCTGTTTTGTTTTGTGCAATCAGAAGTCTCTGCAATAGAGTAGCAAATTATTCTTATCTTAACCAATGTGTATAACTTCTTTTCCTCCTTGCCCACCCAGAGGGGAGGGAGTAGAAAGAAGTAAACCCCTCTGTCATGAGCAGATTGCTGAGTTAAAACCAGGACACCATGAAATATTAGGTTTAACTTCTTAAAACACTAATATTTTGAAAGAGTGTAGAAACTTCCATTTGTAACAATGAGACTCTGTAACAATAGGGAGCCCTGGAAGTTCTGTCTTTATTGTACATGGGAATCATCAAATTTTATTTGTAAAATCACTTTCCTGTGTCTTACTACATCTTTTAAAGTGCACTAGTAAGTATTGACCCTGCACGGGCAGATTACCGTGACTGACTACTTGTCCTGACTAATTGTGTGCTTAAAGCTTCTCACACACTGTAAGGAGAAGAATCAAAATTAATAACTATATCAATTTTGATATAGAGGCAGAGGTTGTTAATAACTATGAAAACTGTTTATTAACATTAAATCTTGCCAGAAACCTTATTTACAAGGTTCATAAATGCATGTTTTGGAAATTTACACATACATGGAACAGGTAAGCTGGAACACTTTAAAGGCAACCAGCATAAGCAAACATTTTTAGTGGCAGAGAAGGTTTGTGTGGTCACTCACACCACTTGAAGTTAGTTATCCTGCTTAGCCACTGGATGGACGCAGGAAGCTCCTTTCTGCT
>VWZE01017636.1:83196-141011 GCA_013396675.1 Eubucco bourcierii
CTGGTCCTGGCTCTCTTGGCAGCAGGCTCTCATGTGCAGGCAGGTGTCTTGCGATGTGCAGCCCCAGCACAGTGTCATGCTGCCTGTGCAGGCCGAACACGTGGAGGCATCGGAGCCTGATCCCGCTCGCTGGGGTCCCAGCCAGCTGAGGATCGATGGGGTAATAAGCAGACCTGGATACAATAGCAGAGAGCACAATAGCACCAAGCCAAATGTGCTACCTGCTCATCCTTTATATCCATTTCAGCCCGAGACTGGTGGGCCTTTGGACATAGATTAACCAGTCAGGATGGCAGTTTGCCCATATTAGGTGAAGCTGGGGCTTTTGTCGCCTTTCCTGTGGCCACCACCCCCAGCACAGAGGGAGGGGGAGCAGGGGAGCATGCCTGGGCAAACCAGGACATGTACAAGCCCACCTTTGGCCTATTTAGGCCTACCACGACACACATAGAGTCAGTTTTCAGAATAGCAGCTACAATAGGTTTATGTTCTGAAATTTCCATCTGCCATGTGTTTCCTTGAGGTCTTGGGTTCCCTCTGCTGGTGTCCTTGCACATCTGCTGGTAAAGTAAGCAACTTTTCGCAGTCAACTTTTAACAAAGAAATAGATCACTCGTTTGTGAAAACAAAATTATTTTCTTCTTGCCTCTGCCAAACATGGACTAAGCACGTGTAAATGTTTGATCTTTTGTTTATCTACTTAAACTGAGTTTGGTATTACAGGATAACATTTTAAATGAGAAATTCTTTGGTTAATAGAGGACATCTTATCCTGAAACTTGGCTTGTTTATGTATCTGTATAGATATTAACACAGATACTGTGACTGTTTTTTGCAGTTCTTACTCCGTCTTATTCAGAAGGAACTTCGGTGTCACACAGATCACACCCTGTAAGTGCTGTGCATGGCTGTTGCTCCCTAATAAGAGTTGAAAAACCTGTTGCTAAGCCTTTGTCCCATAATACCTCAATGTAGATTGAATGTGTTGAAGCTTCTGTGTGTCATAGAATCATAGAATAGTAAGGTTGGAAGGGACCTCAAGGATCATCTAGTTCCAACCCCCTGCCAGAGGCAGGGACACCTCCCACTAGTACAGCTCACTCAAGGCCTCCTCCAGCCTGGCCTTGAACACCTCCAGGGAGGGAGCAACCGCAACCTCCCTGGGCAACCTATTCCAGTGCCTCACCACCCTCACTGCAAAGAACTTCCTCCTAACATCCAGTCTAAATCTCCCCTCTGCCAGTTTAAACCCATTGCCCCTTGTCCTGTCGTTGCAAGACCTTGTAAATAGTCCCTCCCCAGCCTTCCTGTAGGCCCCCTTCAGATACTGGAAGGCTACTATCAGGTCTCCTTGAAGCCTTCTCTTCTCCATGCTGAAGAACCCCAACTCTCTCAGTCTGTCCATAGCAGAGCTATATGTCCATTTCTGTCTGCTTTAGTTTTGCTTCAGACAACTAATCTCAGTTTGGTGTTTCCTAATCGTTGATGTTTTCCTTTTAGAACATTTTATACTGAGACATATCTGACATATCTCTGTCAGTCTCTTGGTTATGGTTTGTTTTTCCCTACATACATAATCTTCCTGCGTTTCATCATGGAACATGCAGGTGTGAAATAAGAAGCTGCTCAACTGCTTTCTCTGTTTGTTTATGGTTTCAAATGTAGTTTGTTCCAAGAGGTCTCCTTAAAGGAGAGGAGTACCTGGGTTTAACGGTGTTTGAATCAAGGGGGAAGAACTCCATTGAATCAGTGGAGTTAGCCTTGCAAAATCTAAACTGAGCCCTTTCATTGTAGTTTGAAGTAAAACAGACAGAGAATAGAAAAGTACATGGCGAGGGATGGAGCCTGCATTTGGAACTCAGTGGCTGTTACACCTCACACCTCAACTTTTCCTGTCTGGTTGCTGTTCTTTGCCAGGTTTAAAGAACACTGAACTGCAAGACCAGATCTGGAGGAGGATTGTGTCAGTAACCAGAGCATTTCTCTGTAAAACAAACTTAATGGAATGCATTCATCTATATTTAAGGGATTCTTTTTGGTGAAGAACTTTGCATGTTTACCGGAAGCAACGTGAGAAATGCAACTGGTACATCCCTGAAGCTCTTATTTTTGCACATGAATAAGTACCTCAGCATGGCAACTGTTCATCAGATGAAGAGACAGGAACAGTGGGAAGGTTTTAGCAGCGTGCCTCAACTGAGCCAAAGAGAAATGCCAAGTGCCTTTTTATTTCTTTTGATAGAATGTTTTTACTTAAAATGCCAACTTGTGTATTTTCCAGAAACAAGTCAAAACTAGAGCATAAGGGAGTTGAAATTCTCATGGTCTAACAGTGAAACACCCCAGTGTCAGTGAGCAAAGTATGTGTCCCTTATGCCATCTTGCACACATCAAGGGCATCATGTTATGGAGCTGGTTATTGAGATGTACTGCTTTTAGTATTCTGAAGCTGCTGAGACAATAATCTCACTGTAGTTCTTAACTACAGTACAACTTCCATTTCCCAAGGACAACATCCAGCCTTTTGGTAGGTAATGAAATGGAACTGACTGTGGCAGTTAGCAGTTCTCACAGCCTCTCTGGATGGATGTTAGTCCTTAGTTAGGACTGTGCAAAAAAGGAGTATGAAGCAGCCAATGTAGGTTATGAGTCAGAATTTCCAGTGAGGGGGCTGTAATGATTTCCAGGGCATTATAAACTGGTTGTGCTAATGTCACATATTTGTGCTGGGTTGAAATGGCCACCTCTGCGGTGGCAGAGAACTGTTGAGCTATCATACTTGAGTACTACAGGAATGAACAGATGAGCTGCTTTAGTGCCTGCTACCACAGTGATCTCTGTTGGGTACTTCCTATCTTCAGTGCTGGTGTGTGCATATAGAAGTCCTTGTCAGACCAGGGCCTTAAAAACCAGAAATCTCTTTCAAGTGGCTGATTTGAAGTGGCTCTAAATTTCAGATTTGGAGCTAAACTACCAGAAAAGAAAAATTACCTAGGTGATAGGTTTTAAGACAGCATTTCAGTAACTAGTGTTACTCATCAAATAGATGGTTTCATGTCTTCAAAACGTATCATTTCTTTGTACAGCTATCTCATTTGCAAAACAGATGTTTCTGTGATTTTTCTATCTTATTTTTTTTTCAAGGTGTACAAAGTAAAAGATTTTTTTTTTGTATGAAGTGTTTATGCTTAGATCAACAAAGCTAGATAATCTAAACTGTGTGCTATTTGTAACTGTATTTATTGAAGCTCTAGGCATATGTCTTGTTGTGAACTATGCTCTTGAGTTTTGTGAAACAACAAAGTGGTCTTGAGGCTTGGTTCACTTGATTAAGCCTGGCAAAACATGGATAAATGTCTCAATCAGCTGCTGGTGTTGTGGTCCATGTGCTGGCACAACACTGCATTTCCAGGACTGGTTTGTAATTGTTCAGTCTTTAATGAGTTTTTTCCCACTGGTTTAATTCAGCACATACTTTATGCTTGACTTGAACAGTGTAAGAATGGGTTAATCTTTAACAGTTTTAATGAGCAGAGATACAGGGAAGGTTTCAGTCCCACAAAGACTTAGAGAAGGTGCCAAAGTTAAGTGAAGGCTTCATAGAGGCCCTAACTCTGCAGTTGCCGAGGTGAATGGTTAACTTCACACATTTTGAGTACACCTGTTGAGACCAACAAGCAGATTCATACATCTGTGCTGTGTTTGGGCTTTAGGCTGTATTTAAATGTGACAGAATTCTGCAGTACCTTTACTTGAAAGGATTTCCATCCCAGTGGTGTGGCACACTGCCTCTCGCTCAGCCACACTGACCCCAGGGGACTGCTGGCCAGACCAGGGGAGGAATCAGGTCTCCAATAAGGGGGAAAAATAATATTACAATCCTAAGAAAACCTGTACTGGCTCAACTTCATTGGCTGCGTGAGTAGGGAGGGAGCGGGAACTTCTTTAGCTGAAGATGCCAATCCCTTGGCCTGAAGAAAGGTATATGGAGCTGTGTCTGTTGAAACAATTCAAACTCTGCTACAGGCAGATTTTGAGAGGCTGTTTCTGATGGGCT
Source organism: Eubucco bourcierii (assembly GCA_013396675.1). Lineage (NCBI taxonomy): Eukaryota > Metazoa > Chordata > Aves > Piciformes > Ramphastidae > Eubucco > Eubucco bourcierii. Next base: position 87,254 of record VWZE01017636.1, read on the forward strand.
AAAGTGTCAGGCTGAAATGTCTTCAGTTATACTTCACAGGTACATGTTGTAAAGATAGTTTAAAACTGTGGTTTGGAGTTTATATTTTACCTGTTGGGGCTGCTGCTAATATTTATTTATTTATTTATTTGAATAGCTTTTGCACTGTAGTGACTTGGGTATGGAATGAAGAGTAGTGGAGGTGCTGGGCCGAGTCCTTCCTTCCACTGATGGTAGGCAGGAACTCTAGGACTCCCAGTGTACAGGTGTGTTTCCTTCCTTGCTGATGTACAGCATTTCAGTTCCTCCCATCTATGATTTATTGAAGGAAAAAGACAAAAGTATTTTCTTTCCTTTCTTAACAACTCCAAAGGTACCCCCCAGGATGTGAGTAAACTGTGTTTCCTTAGTATTGGGTGTCAATATCCACTCATCTGGAAATGAGCAAGGCTGACAACATTCTGTGTGTAGCAATGTGAGTGACCAGTAGGTAGAGCCAGATTTAAATGTGGCTGCAGGGTTTGTGAGTCGATTTTAATGCTGGTTATTATTGTGACTTTTAATCCATTTGCCATCCCATGTTGAATAAAACCTCTTTGAAATGAGAAATGTTGCTTATTGAACCTTCTACATCTCCATGACAAAGTGCAGTTTATGGACTGGAACGATAGACATCCCTGCTGTGACAACTCTCCTTTCTCTTGTAAGGGTAGTGAAAATGGTTCGCTGGGAGAACAAATTAGAACCTTTTGGTTTGAAAATGGTGCCCTCCTCAGCCTGAACATGTAAACTTTTTAATTTTGTAGGTTGTACAGTGTCAGTATTTCCAATCAGCTGCACCAGAATGCTATATTCTGCTTACATATCACAGAACTACCTGGCTGGAAAAGACCTTAAGATCATCAAGTCTAACCATAACCTAACATCTCCCTGTACACAGCTGTTAGACCATATCCCTAAGCACCTCATCTAAACGTCTTTTAAACACCTCTAGGGATGGTGACTCCACTGCTTCCCTGAGAAGCCTGTTCCAGTGGCAAATGGTCAAATCTAAACCTCCCCTGGTGCAGTTTCAGGCTGCTTCATCTCCTCATATCACTCATTACCTGGGGGAAGAGGTTGAGCCACACACTTCAACCTCCTTTCAGGCAGTGATGATGTCTCACTTTGGCCTCCTCCAGGGTGAACAACCCCAGGTCCCTTGACCGCTCCTCATAGTAGCTTGTGTTCCCCTCACCATCTTCATTCCACTTATCTGGACATACTTCAGTACCTCAATACCCTTCTGATAGTGGAGGGGCAGTACTGGAGGTGCAGCCTCAGCAGTGACTAGTACAGGAGGACTATCACTTCTCTGGTCCTGTTGGCCATACTATTCATGATACAGGCCAGGATGCTGTTGGCCTTGGTCTAATAGACAAGAAGGAGGACACCCACCTGAGTCAGGGGCTGAGTCCAGCCCCTACAGCACAGCTTTAAGGTGGCTTTTTTGTGGTTTGCACTGTCTGCTCTTCAGTTTGTGTGGAACTGAAACTGAAAAGCTGCATCTTTTCTCTCTGCCTCTAATCATCTTGAAAACTGTCTTGGTTCTGTTATGATATTTGATGAGGTTTTTTGTGCCTCTGTCAGAGACAAAATGTCTGAAATGGCAGATGTGCTGAGGTGAAACAGTGCAGAATGAAAAACAATTCCTGGTTAGAAAAAGGTGTTTAAGGGTCTTGGACAGAATTTCTCATCAAAATGTATCCAAAGTGCCTCCCAGATACAGGCAAATAATAGCTAGGGCATTGTACAAAAGAAGGTTCAAATTCATGTTTCTGTTCTGCCTGATTCAGAGCAGGATGTGAGAACCTTGGCAGCAGAATGTGGTTCTCCAGCAGGATTGTGAGAACCTTGGCAGCAGAATGTGGTTCTCCAGCAGGATTGTGAGAACCTTGGCAGCAGAATGTGGTTCTCCAGCAGGATGTGAGAACCTTGGCAGTTGCTGGATGTGCTACAGTAAAGATATATCTGTGTTGCATGTAGGAAGGGTTTATAGAGTGGGAAAAGGATGAACAGGTAGCAAGGAAGGTGACATGTTCAGAGGTGACTTTGAGTCTTCTTTTGTCTCTAGGTTGAACTGGAGAGACAAAACTCACTTGTATATGTTTTGCCAGTTAGGAAATGCCAGAAGGGATTCTGTCATCCACTCTGGGAGGGTATTGCATGTGCTTGTGGCATAATATCCTTAGAATAACAATAGCAACCCTCCATGTGTGCCAGAGTCACACTGCCTCAGACTGGCTGACCTCATAGTGCCTGTTCTTGGGAATTTGGTTGCTGTTGGTAGGTTTCTCCGGTGGCTGAAGAGTGGAGCTGTTTATATGAGAAGTGCTGCTCAAGGTTAGGTACACGTAAGAGGGTGTAAATTCAACCAGAGGCTGTTTGGAGCTGCTGGAGGCAACTGTTCCTCATATGGAGTTAATATGAGGAAGATTGTTTACAATACTATCATATGATGAGGCCTGGAATTGATAACAGTGGTGTCCTCTGGCCTGAGTGAAATTTTATGGTCTGTATATTATAAAAGAGGTTAGATAAGATTATTTCATGATTTGTCCCAACCTCAGGGTTTATATCTGGTGTGATGTTCTGATTTGCTGAACTATGTCACTTTCACCTTAGAGCAAGCCTGGTTTGGTTTTGTTTTGCTCTCTACTGAACTACCCATGCAATGGTACAGGCTCTTTCTTCCTCCTGCTCTCTTCTCACAGCCTACCATGCTTGTGGAGGGACTGTAGACAGTTTGCTGGGAGGTGTGCATCTGCATGCTGTGGCACTTGAGTAACCTTGAACCTCATTTTCTGGTGTGCTGAGTTAAGAATCTGTCGTCCCTAAAGCTGGAGAGGGGAAAGGAAAATATTTAGTTGTTGGCATACTTCAGCCTCATGTCCAGTGGCCTTAGTGTTGTGTTATCCGTCTCACTGCCTGAGTTTAATAAACCTGATTGCTGCTCTTGTTGCCTTCTTTGTCTCCTTTCTTCTGGTTACTTTTCAGTTTGAAATAAGAAGAGAATTAGTTAACATCACCACCTGATGCTTGGGGTTTCTCTCTCCCTCTGTATTTCACTCTTGATGTAGTATGCTGGTTACCCTTTTGCTGAAATGAAACGTTCATGTCTCTGTAAATTGTGACTGCAAGAGGCAGACTTTCCTTAGGCGTATCTTAGGGAACCTGCTCTTTGCGCATCAGGAGATTGAGCATCACAAATGTGTTGAAGGTTTCTCTTGATGCTGTACTTACCTAGAGGATACTAAGGATGTTTTCTTCACCTTATAATGTTAGTGGGGGGCAGGATTTTTCTCCCTTCTCTTACAAAAGCAGCTGACAAATACTCAGCCACATTTGCACAATGCTTACTTTGGCACATTTGTTTCAGGCAGAGGAGAGCACTAAACTGATTCCAGGTGTACTACCACATAAGTCTAAGCATTGGAATGCCATCAACAAGGTTGATGCTCCAGGTAATGTCTTTTGCTTAGATGGGAGTGATAGGATATTTCCTTCATAGGGTAGGGGTTGATTACAGTCTTCACTCCAGGCTTTTCTAGCCATTCAGAAATGGAAGACAAGAACACTTTTCATGAGTGTTTTATGCCACAACTTCCTAAGATTCTGTCTTTCTGGTTGCAGTTGGTAAGTGTTTTCCCTGCCATACACTCCCTACAAGGATACTTGAAGAAACCCTTGGCACATTCTGAATTGTGGCTGTTAAATAAGTATCCAGATGTAAATAAATACAAATGACTGTCGATTTTTGTTGTTGTTGTCATCTTTTATTTTTCCTCCCTTAGAGTTTTATCTGCATGTTAGTGACATTGGAGAAAAAGGCAAGTTAAGAGCTCATTAGCATAAGTCAGCAGGGAGATTCATTCCAGAACTTGGACACATTTCATCCAAAAAAGAGCAATGGTCTTTTCGTATGAAAAGAAAATTGCTACAGATTTTGAAAGGGAAGTGCAAGGACAAAGCTGGTTCAAAAGCTGATTGATGCAAAGGCAAAAGTTTTGGAGGGAATGGGTTTCTTCGGCATCTTCTCCCAAAACAATGTGATATTATTTCTGCTGCAAAGGGCAGAGTATTATTTTTGAGTCTGAGTCAACCCAATTTCACCATAGGCCACATGAGGCTTTGGCTTAATTAGCAAAGCAGGCTCTGAATCTATTCTTAAATTGCACTGATTGTCTGGTAGTAAACAGCTGCATGTTGCATTATTCTATGGCAGAGTCTACAGATTTGGGTTTATGCCAATAAATGTAACAAGGATTTAGCCATTAAAAACCTTTATAAATCTTCCTCGCCTTTTTCTCTGGCTGCAGCTTTCCAGTTACAGGCGAGGAAGAAAACATGTTAACAAAGAACAGCAGAGGTCACAAGAATGTATCCAAACCATCTTCTCTCTCCAAAACAGGAGCTGAAGTGGGCTACAGGCTCACCTACTGGATGGTGTCACACACAGGAGCTGAAGTGGGCTGCAGGCTCACCTACTAGATGGTGTCACCCCACCTAAGTGTGTGTGCGCTTTCTGCTTGCTATCACAGAATTACAGAGTGTCAGGGGCTGGAAGGGACCTCAAAAGATCATCTAGTCCAACACTTCCTGCCAGAGCAGGATCAGCTATACCAGATCCCTGTTAGGGATTGGGTTTGGAAGTAAGAAAGTTTGCTCATTTGCTGCGCCCTGAGAGGAATCCAGTACCACAGCTGGTCTGCGTGTCTGCTTGCAAAATGGTGTGGCTGCTGAAAGCTGCCAGGAATAGAGAGAAACCTTCTGCTTCTCTCGCTCTGATTTTTGCAGCAGCCGTTCTCAATATAGCACTGCCCAAAAACGCAGAACTGGGCTGCCTAACAAATCCAGGGTGCGGGCAGAGGAGCCTGAGAATGTGCATTTGAGGACAGATCTGCCTTAGAGCTACGTTAGACAGACTAACTTTCTATACACTTTGCTGTCAGGCAAACCATGAGACTCTAAGCTAACCCCAGATTTCAGGGAAACTTTTTTTTTCTTTTTTTTTGTGGAGGATGAAATCCCTCTCCAGCAAAGCGCCCAGAAATGGTGAATGGATGAAATCCTCTGAACATCTGCAGCAGAACTAACATCTAGCAACAATTTTCACTGTAATTTGAAATGAGACCTCTTGGTAGAAAGGTTACAGACAATGTGAGTCATGCAGTAACAGGGAAAACAAAGCTCCTGTATTTGCTTGCTTGCAGTCCTCTAATAAAATAATTCATCTGTCAAAGCAGCATCTAAATGTCATTTTTGTGTCTCATCAGAAAGGAAATGTTATTCCTTTCTGATGAAAGGAATAACAAAGTGCAGAGTGGCTCCTACACACAGTTTCTTCTATCCCCATAAAAGCAGTCAAAACGGATGATTAGCAGCTCTGTTGCATTCACCTTGTGCATCCGTTGTGTTCCCGTGTGGAACTGCCTTCTACTGTCTCTGTTTTTCAAGCACAGCTAAAATTGCCCACCTAAATGTGTCCTATCAGGACAGCAAATGACTCCATGGTAAACTGTCTCACTACTCTTAATTTTTATATCCAAAACCACATTCAGTAAGCACTTGGAGGCCATAGGAGTTTCCAGTAAGTTTAGTATTCTGTGGCGTGAGACTATTTTCAATCAAGTTTGTCCAAGCTATAACTTTTTTTGTGAATTACGGTTTGATTCACCCAGCATCAGATCTTGGGTTGGACCATCCAGTCTTTGCTGGGTTCTGTCTGCACAGGTATGTAGGCTGTCTACATGTAGGCAGCTCATGCTCCCTGAGGGGACATGCTGGCTGTCAGAGCCTGGGATGGGGGGCCAAGGGCAGGGCCCTTTCACAAACTGATCCACTGTGGTGCATTTTTTGTCTAGGGAGAACTCGTCCAAGCTTAAACCTATTCAATTTCAGAATGTTAGGCAGAGGTAGTTGTTGAAGCTGACAGGCTCTCAAGTGACCAGCACCAAAATAAACCACACAGCAGATGTAGCCAGAGAGTGGCAGTGACACCACTGGGGAGAATTGAGACTCTGAAGGCACAAGAGGAGCATGCACCTCCTCTTAGATAGTGGGGGGCTTGGATATCTTCATGGAAGACTCCATGAAAATGCCTACAAATGATATTTGGCAACATGGAAACAGCAATGGTGACACTTTGCACATTGCAGTTAGATGCTGTGGCATGCTAGCAATATTTAATTCACGGTGGGCATCACCCTTCTCAGGGATGGGTGTGTTTGTGGGTGAGGGCATGTTCATAATGCATGTCATTGCTTAAAGGTGTAGAGAGACTCGAACACATCTCTGCACGTAGATGTGACCATGAACCAGATGTGTCTCTGAACAGCAGCCCTTCAGCAACAGGCGTGGTTCTGGGAAGCTGGTGTGGTAGAGTTGGAGAAGGGGAGAAGGATGTGTAGAAGATAAATACACCAAAAGCACCATTTTATTAAGAGAAACAAAGTGGTGTGTTGCCTTTGGCTGTCTCCCTGGCAAGCGTGAGGCTCCAGCACTCACACGCTCCAAAGCAAGCAGGGCTTGGCGTCTCTGCACGAATCCTGTCTTTGTCAGTAAGTGACTCTGGCTTTGTGGCTTTTCTGCTGCTTTGGGGCACTGTTCTCCTGGGCAGAGCGATGGCAGGGAGAGGGAGCTGGCTGCACTGATGGCAGGACAGCAGGATGGCAAAAGACAGGGAGACTGTCCTCCTCGGATGAAACAGGGCAGAGGGAAGAGTGTGAAGCTCCCTTAGCCATGGCAGGTGAAGACACTGGGACAGGTAGTGGGGAGCAGAGTACTGGCCAGAAGAGATGGTGATGGAAGAGCAGCAAGAGAAAGAAAGAAACAAACAGGAAGAGTAAAAGTGCAAGGATGTGGGGCTGGAGAGCAGAGCTGGGCACGACATTGTGCTCTTTTCAGTGGAAGACTGCAGGGCTCATTTTATTTCTGTGTGTTTACTTTAGTTCTCTATGTTCTTGTTCTTCTCAGGTTCTTGTATAAAAGTTTGTTTGCTGCCTAACTGATGCTTTTGAACAGTGCCAAAGAAGCAATTTGATCAAACACTTGGTCAGAGAAAGAGATCTAAGGAAGGGGGAAACCTTCATGTCCAGTGCCCAGGTAGTGAAGAGGCAGCTACAGCTGAGAGGGTAAGGATTTTTAAAAAAATAAATTAAAAAAATCTGGGTCATTCATTCAAAGAAGAAGGGAAAAAAGGAGGAAGAAAGGAGGAAGGGGTGAATGAAAGACTAGGAAGGAGACTGCTTCAGCTGCGTGGGAGTAAGAAGAGAGAGTAATGCCCCTCTGGACAAAGCTTCTCTTTAAATGCCAGCAGCAGTCATGCTAAGAGCTCTCAAGGACAGCTGGGAGAGTTGTCCCCAGTGACAGGCCCTGAGCTGCTCTCCTCGATTTTGAGGATAAACACATGCTGTAGACATGGTGACACTGGGCCCCTCCCTTTGCAGGAGCTCTGAAGGGAAGCACTCGCTTGAGCTTGTTTTCTTTAATGCAATATAATGTCATGGACTTGAATGTTCACATCTCAGAACCAACATTGCCAGTCTCAGGGTTTGCCTCTAAGTGCAGGGTGCAGGACTGAAGGGAGGAGATATGGACTGAGACCCAGCACCATGGTGAAAACCTGAGCTGTGCAAGGCAAAATCCAGTGGAGGATGAAGGAAGGGTAATGAGAAACATTTACCAAAAGAAAAAAAAAAAAAAAGGAGAAAAAAAAAAAACCCAACCAATTTTTGTGTGAGGCACTCTCTTCCTCCCATAAGCTACTTCCATTTCATTTTCTGAAACGCTTCAGTGCTGCCTTTTCTCCTGCTCTCTGATATTACTGTTTTCCTCAGGTAATGGAGTCTTCTCAGTGCATGAAAATCTCAGATCAATTCTGTTTCTTGGTGCAAGTTTCTGGCTCTCAGAGTTGTAGAGGAAAGCTCAGTATGTGATGTGGATGAGCAGCCAGGTTCAGGAGACAGTAGACACATGGAAAAGAAAGGGCACAGCCATGTAATTTGGAAGCAGAAGCTAATGATTTCTCATCCAGTCTTTTGAGTTTTTTTTTTGTCATGACCTATGATTTTAGAAATGGTGACAGTGCTGACAGAGAAACTTCTGATGGTGATTTTCTTGGTAACAGTCCTCAGGAAAAAAACATCACTGAACTCAATGTAACTTTGGAAACTGCAAGAATAGTCGAAGGTTTCCCCATTGCATACAATCTTCAGTATTCTGGTGGAGCAGCTCAGGCAGTTTCAGCGCTTTCTGAGGCTTTTGCCACTCTTTTCACAATGTCTGTGTCTCTCTTCTGGCCTCCCACTCGAAAAGATGAGACTCTTTAATATCTCTATTGAACAAATGTGCTTGTGTTTGTTAATGGAACAGGATTGAATGACCTGTGGCAACAGAATAAGCATGATAAAATGCATACGCTACAGAAAGGTCACAGAATGGTTTGGGTTGGAAGTGACCTCAAAGATCATCTAGTTCCAACCCCCTGCTAGAGGCAGGGATACCTCCGACTAGTACAGGTCACTCAAGGCCTCCTCCAACCTGGCCTTGAACACCTCCAGGGAGGGAGCAGCCACAACCTCCCTGGGCAACCTGTCCCAGTGCCTCACCACCATCACTGGAAAGAACTTCCTCCTAACATCCAGTCTAAATCTCCCCTCTGCCAGTTTGAACCCATTGCCCCTTGTCCTGTCATTGGAAGGCCTTGTAAATAATCCTTCCCCAGCCTTCCTGTAGGCCCCCTTCAGATGCTGGAAGGCTACTATCAGGTCTCCTGGAAGTCTTCTCTTCTCCAGGCTGCAGAGCTCCAACTCTCTCAACCTTTCCTCATAGCAGAGCTGCTCCAGCCCTCTGATCATCTTCGTGGCCCTCCTCTGGACCCACTCCAACACTTCCATGTCCTTCCTGTGCTGAGGGTTCCAGAACTGCACACAGTACTCCAGGTGGGGTCTGACGAGAGCAGAGTAAAGGGGCAGAATCCCCTCCCTTGCCCTGCTGGCCAAGCTGCTCTTGATGCAGCCTAGGACTCTGCTGTTGTCTGGGCTGCATGCGCACACTGCAGGCTCATGTTGAGCTTTTCATCAACCCAGACCCCCAGGTCCTTTTCCTCAGGGCTGCTGTTATACATTTGTGATATTATCTAACTATCTAAGAAGGACTGTACCTTAGCAGTCATGTTAAACTATGTCCTGCAAAGAACTATGCAGAGACCCTTTATACTGACCCCCAGCACAGGAGTTCACATGGCTAGCTCTGATTTTTGTGAGATGCAGGCATGATGATGCAGCCAAGGTACAAAGGTCCCACCCAGGGTCTGAACTTTGCCATTGCACCTAGCTTGCTGAAAAGGAACCCTGAGTAGTGAAAGGTTTCACAGCCATTCCTGCCGATGTGGCAGTGGCTCAGTGTTGTAAGCAGGGGGTGGGTGAGGGGCAACGTGCAGATAGGGAGGGACTCAGGGATGAGTCAGGGATGCAGCAATGATAGCCTCCTGCTCTGCCCATGTCAGGTCTTTAGCCCATACACAAAAGTGTATGGATGCCACCATCCCCCAGGCTCCACATCTCACGGACTTGTGGAATACCTTACGCTAGGCTGACACTGGTGTCGACAGCCCTTCATTAATCTTTGGGTTGCCAAGACTTTAGGGTGTCTGAGGTCTGCTTGTCAGAAAAATGGAAATAACTGTTTTACAGTGAGTCACTGAACAGCTCTGAGCTGCTCAGATGGCAGTCTTCCAAAACAGGCATCTGAAGTAACTTCACTTTCCTGCACCACATAAAATGCCAGGCAGTTTTCTCCAAGTCAAGCCATATACTGCTTCCCTCCCGTTTGGGAGCATGGGCTGTGGCACCTCTTCAGGCTTTTCTGCCAAGGGCATGAGCCAAGCTTGTCCAGCAGAGGGAATTGACTTTTCCACTTCTTGGCTGCCATCCCCTCTGAATGATCTAGTGGGTGACTCCAGACACAGTTAATCTATTTTTTTCTCATCAGCTCTTGAAAGTTCCAGTTGGGCCTACTAATTTCTTCCATAACCTTATGAAAACACAGCTTTTATAGCTGGCCTTTCCCAGAAGGTGCACCGGGGGTGCTGCATGCTGACTGTGTGTGTCGTTAGCAGCTAGTTAGGGTCTGTATTGCACGAGTCCTGTGGCATACAGCAGTGCTGAGGGCAAGACTGCCAGGCACTCAGGGTCTCTGGGCTCCACCTTGATACTTTAAATGGGGGCCTAAGAACAAATAGCTGGACTGAGAAAATGGAAGTGGAATGAGAAATGAAGGGAAGAGATGGAAAAGTAAAAGAAGAGAGAGAAGGAGAAGGGACTCTGAAAATAAGCAGAGAGGTTGCAACAGAAGAGATAGTAGCCAAGTCTCTACATAGGCATCTGGCAGCACTCAGAACCAAGGCATGGGACACGGCAATGATCCCTGGATCCCTCACTCCTGGTAAAGTGTTGTCTCAGGAGGTGGTGCAAAACGTTCTTAGCAAATTCAGGACACAGGCTTGTCTGTGGAACTGCATTTCTGGGCCTGTGTCAGGGACCTAATGCTAGCACTTGAGAGAAAAACGGTTGTGGAGACTGAGCCTTCAAGCCCAGCGAGGAGCAGGGGAAGGCAATGGGTTTTCCCCTCCGGGAGACTTACAGGAAATCAATCTGAGGAGCTGTCGGGCATTGCAAGTGTTTCCTAAAACAGATTACTGAAAGAATTGCTAATGTAGAGCTGGATAAAGAACAGTTGTTTCTTCCCCCAGTAGACAAAAGAGGAAAGTCAAGGAATTCCAGATGCTGCAACTTACTTTTTAGAAGTGGAAGGATTGCTTGTACCTTGAGACTGCTCTTCTCAAAGCCAGTGCTGCAGACATGGACAAGTATCTGTGGGTTAACAGGGTTTACTATTTTTACATTCCCAAGATTCAAGCCCATTAACTGATACGTGTGAGTGTAAAGATACAGGCAAGAACTATTGGTACCAGAATTTTAACAGCAATTTTAATCAGAATAAAGGCACTATTAGCAGCAAGGAGGCCAGCACTGCAAGACTGCTTCCCGAGTGAGTAATACTATGTCCCCAGCCCACGAGGCTCTGTATGTGCACCACAGTGCCCTGAACCAACCATGTCATGAGATGCTACAACTCCCTTCCAACCCACATTCCTGAGTATTTGTCATGGACCCTAGGATGCAGGTGATTACAACTGCACCACATGGATTGGAGTAGGGGCTGGGATGAGCAACATAGAAATGGGACTGTAGCCATAAGCAAGGTTTGAAGCTGTGCAGCTGCTTGGTGATGGGCCAAATACAGGCTTTCAGAGCCTGTATAGACAAATCATGTAAAGGTCCTAGTATTAACAATCAGTCATTCTGTAATCAGCATTAAATATGATCATTATGGATCCAAACTAGAGGAGGCTAGATTTAGCTTAGACATAGAAAGAAGTTCCTCACTGTAAGGGTGGTGAGACATCAAAACAGGTTGCCCAAAGAGGTGACGGAAGCCACATCCCTGGAAATTCTTAAGGCCAGGCTGGATGTGGCTCTGGGCAACCTGATCTAGTGAAAAAGTGTCCCTGTTCATGGCACTAGATGATCCGGGGGGGTTCTTCCAGTGCTGACCATTCTATGATTCTATGATTTGTGGGACTGGTCCTGTGGAGACCTGGACATGTATAAAAGAAATGTGTAAAGAAATGAGATAAAAGTTTTCTATGCAACAAACCAAACACTTTCCATAGGGTCATGGAAAGGAGTGATAGCTGGGCTGGAAAGTTCAGTCATACTCTGCAACAGGCCTGATGGAAGAGCTTATAGGGCCATAGCCATGGGTTTAGCTATTAACAACGTGACTGCCCTGTAAAGTCAGTTCCTCTATAGACTCAACACTGACTCACAGGCTTGTGGTGGAGAAAAATATACCAGCAAGAGTGGTGAAACACCAAAGATGATGAAAGAACACAGAGAAAACTAAGCAAAGCTGAAAGGGGAACTTGAGCTATGAGAATGAAAGGGAAACATTCCCAGCCCCATGGGCAATCAGCTTGAGGGAAACATGTGGAAAGCTAAAGCAGTTAAGATGAGGCCCTGTAGTAATGTGGAGACAGGCAGACATGTGCAGGAGATCTGTAGGTGAAGGAGAACTGCAAGAGAAAAGATTAGTGGGTGGAGGAGGCAGCTGAGACACAGATACAGAGTAGGCAAGGAAAATTAGATTTTTTTAAATTATTGTTCTCTCCTTTTTTTTTTTCCTAGGCAGACTTTGTTCAGAATCTGTCACTGTTCTTAGAATACTTGGCCTCAGTCACGTTTTACCTGCTCATCACTGGAACAGGCTACCCAGGGAGGTTGTGGAGTCTCCTTCTCTGGAGACTTTTGAAACCTTCCTGGATGCGTTTCTGTGCAGCCTGTCCTAGGTGATCCTACTTTGGCAGGAAAATTTGACCTGATGATCTCTGGAGGTGCTTCCAACCCCTGTTGGCCCAGGAAGTCAAATACAAATTTAGACCCTAACTGGCCCCTTCCATAGACACCAAGGTACTTTCTGAGCTTCGCACAGAACCCAAGGTTTGCTCTTAACCCTGACTGCAGGTGCCTCTCCCTGCAAGCTCTTTGGTGTTGAGTCCAGCCCCATGCAGCCTCGCTGGGAGGATGTAGGGCCAAAGCACGCACCAAGAGGCCTGACTTCACAAGGAAAAGGAGAACCAAAGTGTGGCAGAGAGTGAAGAGGCAATGTCCAGCAATGCCTTGTGGAAATACATCTGTGGGGGAAAATGAATGGGACATCTCTCACTGAAAGGTTTAACTTATCTGGCTTGGTTTTTTCCCCTGTGGAAATCCCACTGAAGATTAATGCCTGTGCTGGTTCAAGGCTAATTGGAATAGTCTAATAAGAGAAATTAAATAATTGATTGTAAAAAGAAAATAATGCTGAAGTCTGTATCATTCATTGGTTTGATGATGGGGATAGAAAGCCAAAATGTAAACAATTTGTCCTTCTTCTGCCTTCTTCACTCCTAAGCATTGGATCTATTTGATTGCCCTTTGCTTTGCTCTGATACCTTCAACTAACAGGTAACAAATAAGCTTTGATGATTGTTTTATCTGTCTGGGGGTGGGGGAAGGAGAGAGAGAGAGAGAGAGAGAGAGGGAGAGAGAGAGAAAGAGAGAGGCTTTGAGCCTCTTTTCAGCATTTTCTGTGTCTGGTAAGGAGTTTGGATTTCTGTATTATTTCTAATTTGTAACTAATTGTAAATGCTTGTAAATATATTGTGTACATATGCTTGTAAATTTTGCTTTGCTGTAAATGTAGCTTCATCTTACTTCCAAGCCACCTGAACTGATCTGGTAAATTTCACTTGGGCGGGTGGGGGGTGGGAAGGATTCTCTCAACTCACCACACTGCCCTGAACTCCCTCAGTCTAGATGTACAGCAGCAGGTTGCAATTTCTTGAATGCTGCAGGAAAGGTAGGTTTTAGAGAGCCTGTGGGTCATGGTCTGCAGTAAGTGCCAGGACTGGTGAAGCAAGCCCTGGAAACCCCATCCCATCACTGTAAATAGGTTACTCTGACTGCTGGGGATTCTCTGAGAAAGGACAGATCTTGGGAGTCTGTTACAAAAGGGTATTGCCAACTCAAGATGTGTCTGACATGACCAGTTCCTTGGAGGGGCCACACAGGCTGGCAGTCCATGTAAAACATGGGTGGAGGCAATGCCAGAGGTGTCCCTGTGTTGTCAGTGACAGTTTGCTTCTTTGGTTCCTTCTGTGTGGTTGCAGCCATGGGCAGGGAGTGGATGCAGATGATGCTGTGCCACCCTGTGCCAGCCCTCCTCATCACTAAAGCTTTACATTCACCCTTTAGGCTGAGTTTGGAGCAGAAGGGGATCTTGACCAGCGTAAAGACAGTGTGGATGTTTTGTTCCTTGACAGCAGTGAGTCACAGTGCAAAATGTGTACGATCTGAATATCCTACAATTACACCTTGGAAACCCTAATAGAGCTGCTTCTAAGCCACATCCGTGGAGCAGATGCCAGGACTGAGAGACAGAGACACTTTTTATATTCCTGGGGAGCACCTGCTGGGGTAAGTGGCTAGGACATTACCAAATGGTTGGGCCAAAGGCTCAAGCCCCACAGCCCTTTGAAAGCCACATATGCTTTTAAGGATAGTGTCTACAAAGCAGTGTGTGTTGGTCTCAGTAAACAGCTTAGCAGGGATGGCAAAGCAGGGCTGGGCAATGCTTGACATGCCACCTGTAGCCTGGGAGATGATAGCTTTGTGCTGCCTTTAGCTGGTAAATCTTCTTCCTTAAGACAAACAGTGGAGAAACATCGTCTGGTGCTGTGTTGCCAGCTGATGAACTATTGAAGGGTTCAATAAGATAGGATAATTCTTCCAAGTAACTTTGTGTGCTACATTGCACAGTGTATAATGAAATAAGGAAATTCAGGAAGGTTAAACCAGCTAAAGGAAGGGTCACCAAGCTCTTTGGTGAGTACTATCTTTTGCTGCCTTTGAGGCATGGGCCTAAGCTGTGCCTTAGACTGCACCAGGCTTTAACCATGATTTCTGAGAGCTCAGGTTTTGCAGAATCACTTCTATGTGACAAATTCTTGGAAAGTGCAGCAATTTTACAGCAAAGCAGTTTTTCCAATCATCATAGAATAGAACACATCAGGTTGAAAGAGACCCTTGAAGGTCATCTTGTCTAACCTCCCTGCAGCGAGCAGGGACACCTCCAACTAGATCAGGTTGCTCAGCGCCCTGTTGAGTTTGACCTTGAATGTCTCCAAGGATGGGGCCTCACCACATCAGTGGAAGACCTGTTTCAGTATGTCTCTACCCTCACTGTGAAAAACGTCCTCCATATGTCTAACCTAAATCTATCCTGCTCCAGTTTAAAGCTGTTGCCCCTCATCCTATCACAGTCTCCCCTTCAGATATTGAAATGTAGCTATAAGGCTTCCCTGGAGCCTCCTCTTCTCCAGGCTGAACAACTCTCTCAGCCTGTCTTCGTAGGAGAGGTGCTCCAGCCCTCTGATAATTTTTGTGGCCCTCTTCTGGACCTGCTCCAAGAGGCTTATGTCCTGTGTTGAGGATTCCAGAGCTGAACGCAGTACTCTGAATGAGGTCTCACCAGAGCAGAGTATTACTGTAATTAATGGTGGGTGGGTTGTATGTGCTGGAGCTTAACTAATGCAATTTAAATATGCAGAAATGCAGGAGCATGGAGAGACAGGAACAGGATCATCACCTGTGTTTCAGAGCTTGGCTTTTTGCTAATGGGGGACACTGGTCTCATTTTTAAACAGAAATCAAAAAGCGGGCTCTCATGAGTGTGCAGTCCTGATCATTAGATGTTTCAATAATGTAGGGTCAATTCCTGCAATGCACAAGTGGCCTCATCTGAGTACTCTTGGAGCAGGTCATCAGGGAGGAGATCTTGGTCTCCTCTTCCACACCCCATATGCATTTCCCAGTGCAAGTGCTCCTGCTGCCTCTTTCTAAGAGGCTGTGTTTTTGTTGTCATGCCTGCCTTCCTTAGGTATCTGCTGTATGTCAAAGTCAATGAAATCACTCCAGAGTGAACTGTGCTAAAGCATGCTTAAAGTCATGCTTAGCAGAGCAGTCAGTCGCATGCATCCTAACTGATGTACGGAAGTGGTGGGCTTAATGTGGAAAGGCTGTTGCAGTGCCTGTGCCCACCTCAGAAGAGTCATGGGAACAGACTACAGGGTAGCCTGAGGGATAAGCCTCTAGGATAGCTTACAGAACAGCCTACAGGATTGACTGCAAAACAGCCTAGAGGATATCTTACAGGATAGCTCTACAGTGACAAGGAAGTCTTCTTTCCAGGAAGACTTCAAGGTCCTGCTTCAGGTCAGCAAGGTGAGGATGCGAACCAAAAGCTTGTACCTTGCAAAGACTCACCTTGCTCTGAGTGCAGTAGGATTACTGATGGCTTCAGCCTGAAAGGCCAGCCTGGCTCTTACTCCCGCACTGACTCCAGGACCTGCTCAGCCCTGCAGTCTCTTAGAAATCCCCTTTGCAGGTGACCAATTCCTGTCTGCACTGTTGCAGAGGGCAGCCGAGGCTGCACATCAGGCCATAGATTGCAGGGCTGCATTGACCTCGTCTCCAGGTCAGTTATGTCTCATTCAAGTTGTAGCTAGGGCCGGGGGTGGGCACGGAGGATAGCACCAACCCACAAGCCCAGCTACCCCAGACTGCAGCACAAAAGAGACTGGGAAATGTTTTTTTCAGGTTCTCCATCAGAAACCTCAGAAAACACTGAGCACAGGCACTTGGGGGCTGAGCTGTTCCCAGGCGCTGTGCATGCTTGAGGCCTGTCAGAGAGCTTCTCCCCAGCGAGGCTGCAGGAGCTGCTGCCTCCAACGTTCCTTACTCTCCATGGTTGAGTATAGACCACTGCTGCTTTGGCTCCCCATAGGCACAGGCACTGCAACACAGTGCAGACACACAGCAGATGGCATTTGGCATCTGCTCAGAGAATCGACCATCGGATGGTTTGCTCCCTCCTGGTTTTTGGCTGTGCCTTCCCGTGGGAGATGCCTTTGCCAGGACACTTCACATTCCCTTAAATAACAAATTCCTCCACTCTGGGGGTGGCACAGATGGCGTTGGGTGAGAGCATGGGTTTCATGCTTTCTTGGAGCACCTGGAGTTTACAAGGGGGAAAAAAAGCTGGTGCTTTTTCTTTCTGTCCTTGTGGTGATTACAGGAGGGATGTGGAAATTAAGCTACTGAGTTCGGGCTAAGACAGTCTGAACCCCAGATGTGGTGGGTGTGTAAAAGGACACTTCCAATGCAGGGCACAGCTGGGAACCCATCACACTGCTTGCAAGATGCTGCAGGCAGCTCACTAGAAAGATTGGCACTAATTAATAATTACAGTCCCATGTCAGCATAAAAACAAATGACATCTCTCAGCACTCTGATGAAGGAGTTTTTTTCCCACCTCCCAGCCCCCCTCGGGGGATAAATGACACTCGCCAGCCTCAGGGTCAGAGTGACAATGCAGATGCCCGGCAGCTCTCAGCCCTAAAGCCAAGGGGGGCTGTTGCTATGGGAATCCAGAGGCCACTTGCAGAGAGCATCTGGAGCCTGTGTCTTTCTCTGTCCGAGGCAGCTGGATCTGAAGCGAAGCAAAACTAAAAGGAGGTGGCAAGAGAGAGACAGAGGCACAGCAAAATGCATGCATGTTAGAGGAGGGACCTTCCCAGAATGAGAGTACAGTGGGATACAGAAGAGCGGGGACACCAAACTGTCAGGCAGCGGTGGCTCGGCTTGGTGCAATAAACCTTATTTTCTTCTCTGCTCGACACTGGGAAAAAATTCCAGTGAAAGCCCAGCCGTAGCAAGATGGGATCTGCCTCTTCAACTTACCGATCCAAGTGTATTTATTTGGATATCGACGGAAGAATTCAAAAGGTACTTCTGCTGTTTTCACTACCGAAGTAGCACCTCGGGACGCGGCGGCGGCTGCAGGCTGTGCTCGCTGCACGACCTGTTTCCGGCACGCCAGTTAGACGTGTGCGTGGTTTCAGCCTCGGTGCGGGCTTCGCATCGCTTTTTAAGGGGAAGGAGTGGGATCTTGAGCGGGTTCTGCTTTGTACATGGATGTTTGTTTAAAGGGGAAGGGGAGGCTGGCAGCGGGGGAGGGTCGGGCACCGCCAGCCCTCACTGTCGGTGTGGGGATCCTTGCTTTATTAGCCATGCAGGCTTCCTCTCCCCGAGTAGCTTCGCGACGTGATTACAAAGTTTTGCCTGCGGAGAGGTTTTCACCCAGACAGAGGGAGCTGGAAACCATGTTGTGCTGAGTTGTTTGGAGGTTGCCTGCTTGGGAAGCGGGGGGTCTAGCGATAGGCATTCCCTAACTACAGGCAGGTACCTGGCTTTTGTGCGACGGGGTGTGCTGCTGCATTGCTGGGGGGCTGTGGTGTCCTCATCGCCTTTGCCAAGTCGCTCGTAAATGACGGTAAACATTAATTAAAACTTTCGCTTCCATTAGCCTGCCTTGTTTGTTTAGCCACGGTTGACGGCACAGAGAAAATCGCTGGAGAAATGTACTCTGGCTAAAAGGGAGAGCTCGCATGCTGCTGAGCCGACAGCCTCCTGCTTTTAAAGAGAAACAATGCCGTCGCATTTTTGTGGGTGTTCTTTGTCTTCTTTTTGTCAGCAATTCTTTGGCCACAAACCAGTTGCCGTTTTGGTAACAGAGAGCTGCTGCCAGGCTCGAGAGTGAGTAAACTCCTACTTGCAAAATTCAAATCTCTCTCTCTCTCTCTCTTTCTCGTCTTTCTGCCTTACATCGTAATTTCACCTAGCCTCACATTTTGTGTCTCCTTTAAAAAGAAGCAGCAAGGATACCCTTTTCTTTCCCTGACCTTTGCTGTCTGGGTGACCACAGAAACGAGGTAAAGGGAAAGCTGATACTCACAGTCCCATCCCACCACGCATGCCTCTGTTACCTCTGGTCCCCCTGGAGACCTACCGCAACCATCAAAGTTGTGTCCTCAAGAACAAGACCTCAGAGAATCCAAATCTGTGCCAGGTTCCCCAGAGCAGGCTGCTCCTCTTCAAGCATCTCAGGGCTTACAGTAACAGCGGTCCCTTTGCTGCCGTGGGTTCTTCTGTACTGGTGGGCAGGAGCATGCTGGCTCTGCTGTGCTGGAGGCACTGCTTTGATTTTGCTGGGGTTTAATGATCTGATTACCTGACAGCCCCTAGAAGCAAGGCTTGTATGAAGGTCTGGCATCTTTACAGTTCAGTGTGAGAATGTTTTGAAAGGGTAGTGAGTGTTTCCATAGATGCTAGTAACACACATTGTCTGTCATCTGTGCTGGTTTAAGAAAACAAAACCAACAAAATCCAAAACGTTTCTCAGAACCACTCTCTGGTGAGTAGTTTTAACCCTAAAACCACCAAAGAGGCACAGTTGTATGAGCAAGCAAATGCATACTCAGGTGATATTAAGGAGTTATTTTTCCTTAGACTTCTTTTGTCATATGCAAAATTCCATCTGTGCAATGTTTGGAAGAATTGCTGCTGTAAAAAGGCCAATGTAAATGGGGTTCACTCAGGGGTAAGCAGGGCATATCTCAGATTCTCATGTCTCCTAAGTAACAACATCATTAGAAAGAAAATAACCACACCGACCCTTAATCTTCCAAGGAATGCAGCATCGGAGGCTTCTAAAGGGAACTTATTAAATCAATACTAAGCTATTCATCAACCCTGAAATAAGGTATGAGCTTCATTATAGCAACACTTGTTAAGTTTGCAAGGGTTCAACTTCGGCTTGCAACTGGCTTCCTAGGCATCATAGCCATGCTATGGAAATGGGCATCCTACAATAGCTCTAGTTGTGATGGCAATTCTGCACAGGTAATCTGGTGTTTCCATGGCCTCATCCCGAATTTCTACCTGTGCAGCTGTAGGGTATGCTACCGACTTTGGGAGAAATTGTTTCACCTCAAGATAAATGAAGGGACAAAGGAGGCACAGAGAACTGCCTGCCATCCCCCCGGGGAATGCAGGCATTGCAGATGAATGCTTCGAAGCGCTCTGCAACAGGAATGTTGAATTAAGCTAAGTAGGTTTGTGTGTCGGCAGGCCCAGAGAGGCACAGTGAGGAGGGTAAAGGGATGTAGCCCTTATCAAAAGAGAGTTTGCTGACTTTGAAAACCTTCCCAGTAGTAGTTGTTGAAATAAAGGAGGTTGAATGCAGAACCACATCTGGGGCCAAAATGCCCCAGGGGAAGGGCTGAGGTCCACACACACCAGTCCAGTACCGTGAATACCCAGGAGTCCAGTACCCTCCTGTGGGAGGGAGGATGGAGTTGAGAGATGAGGAGCAGAGGGGAGCCCAGCCAGACACTCTGTATCGCTCCTAGATCACATAGGGAAGCTTAGCCCTTGCCTCTGCAACTTCCACAGCTTCTGCCCTTCTCCCCACGCTGCCTGCATACCTGTAACTCCTTTCAGAGGCATAAATGGGCACAGAATAGTCTTCCCCAAACCTGACCATATGAATGGGCTCCAGTGGGCAGAGCTGACTGAGCATTTCTCCATCCTGGGGTAGCATGGGTTCTGCCTTGGGAGGGACATCAGATGACCCAGCCCAATCCACAAGAGGCCAACCATGGTAGCGCAGGCACCTCAGCTCAAGATCCCCAGAAGGGTGGCTTTTTTGTCCATGAAGAGAAAGCTTTGAGCTACTCGTAGCTGCCTCCCGAACAAGAGGATGAGAGTATCTCATGGGATAGCCACCTGCTGAGCTGATGAAGATAGAGCCAAGCACGAAGCAGGAGATGGAGGGGACAACCGTGCCAGGGCTGCAAGAAAGGGAAGATCAAAGCTTCAAGGCATTATAACCACACATTGAACCAGAGCTCTATGTAAATCAATTTCAAAGAGGTCACTTGTTCTGGGAGCCGACTGAAACACGAAATTCCAGCTTGGTGTACTTCTTACCCGGTGCCTGAGTAAAGGGAGCGCTCACCGAGGGCAAACAGGCACTGCTCAGGTTATTTGTTTTCAAAGATCCCTGTCCCCCAGAGAGGTGCAGCAGTCCATTACCCTCTGCGTGCCCAGGGCTCAGCACACCTGTGAAACATGTTCATGTTCCACCTCTGCCCCCGCCGGGTCTGCTGCCAGGCTAAGAAAAGGGCAGGACAGGATGGAAGCCATGAGCATTTCATGTAGGCAAGGTGATCTTGCAGTACCACCGTGGTACTCATTGCTCCTGGGATGCCGCTAGATGGGGTCAAGCACCCAGCCTCCCAACCTGTCAACTGAGAAGTCAGGTTTGATGTGTCAAACTTAAGCCTAATCTGGAGTCTCCTTTTCTTCATAATGCTATTAACCCTTGGTCTGCATTTTTCAGACAAAAAAAAAAAAAAAATCCTATTGAGTCTGTTTCCAATTAAGAATCCACCAGCAAGAAAATGCTCCCTAGCTCATGGCCTTCTTTCTTTTTTCCATGAAGAAACTACTTGGGAACATTTTCTTTTGACCTTTGAGATTTAAATGGTAGCAGAGTCAAACCACCCTGTGGTCTTATTCCCAGGTGGGTGGCTTCATGGCTTTCATTGACAACTCTGACAGGGTAGAGGTAGAGGCTTTACTTACAGAGCTGTAAGGAGTTTCCCTGAGCAAAATGCTTAATTTGAGAGGATTTGTTTCCAGTGTCTTAACATCATACTTGTAACAGGGATGGAAAGTCATAGGGGTACAGAGCCTGAACTAACTTGGAAGAAATAAAGGAACTGCTGTCTTTGTCGCGGATTCTACAAAATCACTTAGAGTGGTATTTTCCTTCTCTTCAGAAACCAAACAAAGAATTTGGAGTCATTTTTCTGGCTTACTGAACCATTCTGGATGCCAGAGAAATGACCTGCTTTCTGATCAGAGGGCTGGAGCAGCTCTCTTATGAGGACAGGCTGAGAGAGTTGGGGCTCTTCAGCCTGGAGAAGAGAAGGCTTCGAGGGGACCTGATAGTAGCCTTCCAGTATCTGAAGGGGGCCTACAGGAAGGCTGGGGAAGGATTATTTACAAGGTCCTGCAATGACAGGACAAGGGGCAATGGGCTTAAACTGGCAGAGGGGAGATTTAGACTAGATGTTAGGAGGAAGTTCTTTACAGTAAGGGTGGTGAGGCACTGGAACAGGTTGCCCAGGGAGGTTGTGGATGCTCCCTCCCTGGATGTGTTCAAGGCCAGATTGGATGAGGCCTTGAGTAACCTGTACTAGTGGGAGGTGTCCCTGCCTATGGCAGGGGGTTGGAACTAGATGATCCTTGAGGTCCCTTCCAACCTTACCATTCTATGATTCTATGATTTTCTCAAAGGAATTTACTGAGTTCAACCTTTCTGGGTATCCACTGTACTGACCTGTGGAGCAGGACACTGATGCATCCAAAAACCTTCTTCCTCTTGACCCGAGGTCCACAATGAACAGAGCAACACTAAGACTGCTTTGGTGCTGTAGTTACTACATTGAAATGTCAAAGCAGAGGAAAAATTTCTGTCACCTGAGCTTTTCCTTTCAATTAGAGCAACAGTAACTGTGGTGTAAATGCCCAGATTCTGGCAAACCCAACAGATTTTTCCAAGGCTCACTGTGCTATTTTTAACATCCCAAACTAGGTTCAGATTAAAACTAAAACACAGCAGAAAAGTAATAACCTGGCAATCAGTACCAAGTATTCAATATTTTTGCATCCTGGTGCCCCTGGACTCCGTCCCTACCTAATTGGACTAAGGATTTAGGGCAACACACTTTCAGCTGCTGACTGTCAGATAAGTGGAAAGAGGAGGGTGTTCATGGGCAGTCAGGACATGGACACCTCCAGGCACAACTCTGCCTTGCTGGTGTTTCACAGAATCACAGAAATTTAGAGGTTGGAAGGGACCTCCAGAGATTATGGAGTCCAACCTCCCTGGCAAGGCAGGATCCCCTAGGGTAATTTACACAGCACTGCATCCAGGCAGGTTTGGAAAGTCTTCTGTTTGCAGGTTCTTCCCATGTGTGGGCAAGGAGATGCCAAAATCTGCAGTAGCACAGTGAGGCATAAGTACATTTTTGTGGGATTAAAGCCATTTTCTCAGTGCTGGCAGATATGTGTGGGTGAGGGAGGGTGCAAGGTAGCTCAGCCTGTGTCTGGCCAGTGGCCCTGGCTAACCTTGGCTCTCTGAGTTTAGCTGGCCCCAGTGCCATCGAGGCAGCTGCTAGATGCTCTTGCTGTAAAGCAGAAAGAAGTGAACAGCAGGTTCATAGACCTCCATCACAATACAGCACATAAACATTTTAAAGAGTAAAAATGTCTTAAAATGTCTTAAAACCATTTCACTCAGCTGTGGTGTTGAAGTGAACACCATCAAGCCACATCACTGCCTGAAGCTGAGTGTCAATCAGCAGGACTACAGAGTTCTGGCTTGTGAGAGTGAAACGTCTCCTGTGCTCCCCATCCTTTGACAGAAGTGGTGTTTGAAGATCTTGGAGGAGCTTCTGTCTTTGCTTGGACTGTCTCAGCTGAGTGCTCTCTTGTTTTCTTCATGTGTTTCCTCACACATGCAGATGCACACTTGCACACTGTTCTTCTCTTAGAGGAGCTTCTACTGCATCAAACAGATGGCAAAGCTGGCATACTATTTTTAATACTGCCTTGAGTACTGCGTCCAGTTCTGGAGCCCCTGTTACGGAAAAGATGTGGACGTGCTGGAGTGTGTCCAGAGAAGGACCATGAGGATCATCAGAGGGCTGGAGCAACTCTCCTATGGAGACAGACTGAGAGAGTTGGGGTTATTCATTCTGGAGGGGAGAAGGTTCCAAGGAGTCCTTATTGTGGTCTTCCAGTATCTGAAGTGGGCTACAAGAAAGCTGGTGAGGGACTTTTTAGGGTGTCAGGTAGTGATAGGACTAGGGGAAAACTACAAGTGGGTAGATCCAGATTGGACTTTAGGAAGAGGTTCTTTATCATGAAGGTGGTGAGACACTGGAACAGGTTGCCTAGAAAGGTGGTGGAAGCCCCATCCCTGGAGGTTTTCAAGGCCAGGCTGGATGAGGCTCTGAGCAACCTGATCTAGTGTGAAGTGTCCCTGCTCACAGTGGGGAGTGGGGGTGGGGTGTTGGAACTGGATATCTTTGAGGTCCTTTCCAACCCTGACAATTCTGTGATTCAGTAATGCTTAAAGCTCAGATAAATGGAGTGGTTTTTCAAATGTCAGTTGTTAATCAGGGTGAGAAATAAAACCAGGCAGATGGTTTGAATGCACCTGGGCCCAGGCTATATTTGTATGTGAATTCAAAGAATGTAAACCATGGTACATGTTTAAATAAGGGATTTTAGGTAAGGCTTCTGGTGGATATTGGGAACTACGACTGATAGGTTATTTAAATATATAATTATTTTTTAAAGGAAACCTATTTTCTTACATATTTGAAAATATTAATTCCTTCCTAGTTATTTCTACAGAGTGGTATCTAAAAGTCTGGATCCTGCTTTGTCTTGACATGGACAATGAAGAGCACTAGAGACAGGGAAAATCACAATGAAAAGTTTCATATCATCCCTCTGCCTTAGAAACTCAGAAATCCTCCATGTAGGCTGTTCCTACAAGAGCAGCAGCAATTTTTACAGATCATGCAAGATACATAACCAAGTGTTACCAGACTTTTTTTCTGACACACTCTCCTCCAATCTCATTAGTGAAAGATTGTAATTTGAGATTGTTTCAATTCTGCAAAGACATCACTAAAGGTCTGGAATACAGCAGGCTGAGACCAGCAAAAGGACTGGAAACGGAGTACATGGGCTTTAAAAATATTTCAGCATTTTTAGGAAATGTTTAGGAAATTTACTAGGGTAAAAAAAACAAAAAAAAACAAACCATGAGTTAAATTCTTGGAAGAAAACCCAACTACCAATGGCAGATCAGAACAGGATAACATTCTGGACAGAGTTTGCAGTTTACAGAGAGGATTAGCTGACCCGAGGATCTAATATAGAACAGAAATTGGATTTGTAAGCTGTGTTTTTATCCATCCTATCTGAAAGCAAAATGTAATGTGATTAGTTGCAAACTGGTAGATGGCAGAGTATGGGCACAATGGTCCCTTAGTAATATCTCCATCCCAGCCCTTAATATTGAACTGCTCCTCTGAGTGGGAAAGGCAGAGTACTATGGCTCTTATTCCCTACTCTTTCTGAGATGGGTTTTTAAATCTTTGTCCTAGATGCAGAGCTGGATACTACGGACCAAGAGACAATGGCTTCTTGTTTCAGAGCAATATGTTTCAAAAACTGCAGAACTATGTCTGGAGAAGAAACCAGCCCCACAGCAGCAAACTCTGGGCTAGGAAGCAGGCATCCCCATAGGGTTACCCTGTCCTACTTTGCAGTCACTGCATGCTTCATCAGAATATTATTTCCACTCCAAAAAAGCCTCAGTTATTATTCATTCTACTTTGCTTCACATTATTTTCCAAGGCAGACAGACAGCATTCCCCACTTCAATCAAATGTCACCCTCATGGTCTTGATGGAGACTCTGAAAC
Source organism: Eubucco bourcierii (assembly GCA_013396675.1). NCBI lineage: Eukaryota > Metazoa > Chordata > Aves > Piciformes > Ramphastidae > Eubucco > Eubucco bourcierii. Next base: position 112,349 of record VWZE01017636.1, read on the forward strand.
AACCAAGATAAGCATTCAGAGAAGATTAGTTTTCCTGACACTTTTTATTACACTTTGTAGAAGTTTTGCTAGCAGTAACAAGGCTGGAAATGTGAAGAAAGTGATCTCTCACACAGGAGAAGGGAAGGGTTTGCAGATGCTGCATCACTCCTCAGGAATGCATTCTTTTCCTCCTGGCACAAATCCAAGGGAAATGCAATTAACAGGACTTATATGTGGCTGATTTTCTTCATGGCATTTAGTCATCAATCTGTGAGATGAGGCAGAGACCACTGTGTCCCTTTCCCATGCAGTGTATCACTGTTGTGATTCTGCTTACACATGATTTTGGCTTTGCCTTGGCTTTCAGAAACGACACCGTAAGCTGAGTGTCTTGTGCTGTCTGGTCTTACAGGAGGCTCTTGTACCACCAGGCAACACTGGAGTCCCTGTGTCCACTCTTTTTTTTTGTAGGAGGTGTGTCAGGAGCTGCATCCCTGGATTCTCTCAGCTCTGCTGAGCTGTGCGATTATGCACTTTTTGGATGTGTATTATGGGGAAGCCTGTCTGTGCTCTATACACACATCATAGCCCACTCAATCTCCTCTCTTTGGCCTCTGTTATTCTCCACAGCAAGTTCTCAGTCCTGTCCTAAGCAATGACATCTTCCAGTGCCAGATGTTAATGCAGGGAATGAGTGTTGTGAGAGATGTAGCAGGGACGTAAGCAAGGCAATGACTGTGGGTCAGAGACAGCTAAGACAGTTTTGAAAGATGATGAAACCCTTCAGTGCTGACTGTAAGTATGGATCAGACCTAAAAACAGGGCCAGAGAAGTGTAACTGTGGAGATGCAGGCTGAACAGCAGTGACTTCAAGACATCTGCCCCAGCGGAGTCATCTTCACAAGACTGTGTAAGACGCTCACTCCTGCAGCTAGTGCCAACAGGGCTGCCTATCCTCAAAGCTGCAGGTCAACCACTTCCCTGATCATGGGAGAAACCGTGTGACCTAGATGGCTGAAGTATGGCTGCAAGCCAAATGTCACTATATTGCCTTCATGTTGCTCATGTCCCTGCAATGGTAATGGACTTTAGGCAAATAACCATTCCTGTACTGTGCTGGAGCCATCAATAGCACACAGTACTTTGCTTCTCTCTCTACAAAATACGTTCCAACTGTGTTCCATCCACACGGCTGACATCAATCTTATTGGGAACATAACCTGCAGATAATAACAGAAACGGTTCCCTACTGCTGGGAAATGTATGAGGCTGGTTGCTTTGATTTAGAACAGAAGGTAGTTGGCCAGAAAAGCTCATCAGGTTTCAGTGGAGGAGAGCTTTAGTAGCATGTGCTCTTTGATTAAAAACCCTAGACATCTGAGGACAACATAATCCTGAGATGAGTACTAAAGAGTGGTTTCACTAAAAAAAAATCCGGACATATGAGGACAACCACCCCAAGATGAGTACCAAAGTGTGGTGGGTGATTCACAAATCCACTTTTAGCAAACTTAAGCAAAAATGTCAAATATGGAAATCCAAAAAGCATATGTGGAGATAGCTTATCACCTACTCTCTACAGCTCATGATCTAGTCTCTACAGTCTTTGCTTTGCTTCCCACTCTTTCACTACTACATGGAGTAAAAGGAAGCATTAAAATTCATCCTCAATGCATTGGAAGCTCCTGCTGCTTTCTATGAGTCAGGTTGGCTTCTCTTACCTTTTATGTTTCTTAACCTTTTTTTTTTCTTTTTTTTTTTTTTCTTTTCTTCCTCCCAGTCTTATCTGTCCTGGTCAATAATAATTGATTTCCAGAATAAGAAGCCTCAGTACCTGAAATAGCACTCCTGGCACATCATAAGCCTTTACCCTCTGTTCAGCCGCAATTAACATGATCTACTCACTTACTGCGTGTACCAGTTGTTGTACCCTCCGATGCCCTGTCAGCCAGTTTTAGCAGCTATCACTCCAGCAGGATGCTGTGTTCTGCTAGGATTGGGGTTTCAGTCCTATCTGGAATTGATTGGGTATGCTTTATTGCTTTGATTGCTGCTGTATTTTAATTACCAAGGATCAGTCACTGGGCAACATAGGCTTTAAGAACAGATCCAGGCATTAATCCCTCCCATTTTCCTGTTAGAAGTTACTAACTGCCTCAGCAATCAAGTGCCTTGATGTATTATGAGGTAAAGATAATGCCAGGTATGATTTCGTCAGGGTTAGAAAATAAGGAGGGTGGATGTCTTATCGCAGTGACCTCTTGAGGTGACCAACATCTTTCTCTTCTCTGCTACAAAACACCTGACGCTTTGCTCAAGAGTGAGAGAGTTTCTTAACACCAGGGAAAATAGGATCGAATTTCTTGCTTCAGCATCAGCTCGAGTGTCTGTGCAGTTGGTCCTAGGCACAACAGCCCTCAGTCGGGCTGGCCAGACCTTGCAGTGTTGCCCTGACTCTCTGGATACTTCAGGCTTGTGATGCCCCAAGCTGCGAGCAAGCATTGGCAGCTCCTCTTTGGCACAGCACCCTGTGTATTCTCCCACAGCTTCTCCATTGCCAGTAGCAGAGCTCTGGGTTGGCACTGCTCAGCACCTCTGGGTGAAGGATGTCTCTCTGCATCTAAAAGGCACCTTAAAAGAGACCTGTGGGAACCATGTGACTGCCATGCTATTCCAGTTTAGAATGGCCACATGAAGGCCAAGGCTGCTGGAGCAAGGCTGCAGGCTTCATTAACTCCTGGCACCTATGCCTTTCAGAAGTCTATAATGAGATGAGGACATGTTATTTTTCCATCACAGTCCTTGCCTCACTGAACACACAGGGCCTGGTCACCCTGAGGAGGGTGGCAGCAGCTCCCATGACAAGGAGCGTGAGACAAGGCAGTGAAAACAAACTGTCGAAAGGCCATCCTGAGTGACATTCCTCATTTTCTGGGTCACCAGTCTCAAGGCTGATCTGTGGTCTTGCACACCCTCTGTGCCTATGATAGACAGCAATAGAATCATAGAATCATAGAATCTTAGAATCATAGAATGGTAAGGTTGGAAGGGACCTCAAGGATCATCTAGTTCCAACCCCCTGCCATAGGCAGGGACACCTCCCACTAGTACAGGTCACTCAAGGCCTCCTCCAACCTGGCCTTGAACACCTCCAGGGAGGGAGCAGCCACAACCTCCCTGGGCAACCTGTCCCAGTGCCTCACCAATAGAAACTGCACCTGTGAATATGGGATGCTACAGGTGGTTGTAGGGCTAGAAAATGTTATTTCCAGTAAGGTCCTTGCAAGGAGAGGAGACTTCTGGCCTTGATCTGCTGTGCCTCAGACCATGAAACAGCATGGCCTTGATCTCCCTGTGTCTCAGACCATGAAACAGCATGGCCTTGATCTCTCTGAGCTTTTTCATGAGGTCTCTACAAGTCCCTTCAAGTGGGTGCATCCTTAACCTAGAGGTTCTGTGGCTCTTTCCTTCTGGGAAGTGTGCATAAAGCAGGCTCCATCTCTGGCTAGGGAAGCTGACTCTCTCCCCATTCCCCCAGTAAGCAGCCCCCAGCCAAATCAGCCAAGCCACTCACTGTTGTTCTTGGCTTTGAGAAGATGAGCTGAACCCGACTGCTATGAGGCATTTTAATTTCATGGCAATTTCAAAGCCTTCACCATAGCCAAAGGCACAGAGAGAAACTTTTTGCCTCCCCTTCTCCTGCTAGCTGCACTTCAGTGAGGTCAAGGGGTGCACTGCTCAAATAGTCCTCTCTGCACAGGCCGCCTGCTGCCTGGTGTGTGTGTGTAGGAGCAGGGAGATGAAAAGATGTTTGGGGGCATGGGAAAGAAGTGGCAGATTTTGTAATTCAAGGTCCACATTCTGACCTAACAGCAGGATTGATACAGCCTGACAGTCAGCAGGAGATCTGGCATGGCCTGAGGGAAAAAAACTCTATTCAGTTTAAAGCTAGCTTAAGATGATGTAGTTCAAAAAGCAATGCTCTTTTATACTGTCCAAAGGCCTTGCCAAATCTGGGGTATTTTCTTCCTAAATCTGGGCTTTTATATCCTTAAATTTGCAGCTGTTCTCATCGTGCAGCAATACTGCATTGTGAGAAATCTTTTGCTCCTGGTTCACATACATTATTGCTCTGCTTCTGAACACTGCAATTAGGTCTCTAGAGCTCGCTTGCTTTATCAAAACAAGACACAGGTATTAAATAGGAATAGAAAAATGTTGCAGCTCAGGAGTCAAATCAGATAATTGAAATGGCAGGGTGAGCTTTAAAATTAGCCCAATTCATGTCTGAATAGAGCTCATATCTCATTGGGAACTAACTGTCCTTTCTCTTCTTCATTTTTTTTGCCCTCCTGCTGCTGTTCATTTTGGAAGGTGCTCTTTAGTAAATACTGTAACTCCAAAGATATTATGGACCTCTTCTGCATTGCAACAGGGCTACCAAGGTAGGTCTCTCTTTTCATTTGTGACATTGATTTCACTTTTGTTCCTTTACTTCTGGAGTCAATTTAAAGATAGGTCCCAAACTGTTGATTTACCTGCTAGTCAGACTTTTCTCTCATTCCAGTCTGCTGGGAGAAGAAATTAGGGCAATTCAAGGATTACCAGTTGGAAAAGTGCATGAAGCTCTGGCAGGTGTTGAGCCACCTCATTGCTGGCTGTGCTTGAGGAACAGAGTGGAATAGAACAGAAAAGATATAATACAAAAAAAATAACAGCAAGTGCAGAAGCCCAGCCTGGAGTGCATACAGGTTGAGTACACCTACAAGTAATTCCTTGGCACAACATTTCTCCCATATTGGGTGAAAGGCAGCCACACACTTAGAACCCGGGAGTTAGGGAAACTTTGGGGCCAACAAGAAGCATTGCCATTAGGTCATAAGCTTTCTATTTTGATACAGCACAATCTAACCCCAAGTATTGGAAAAACAAAGTACCCCAGCAGAAATATTTTATAGAACAAAAATATCCCCAAATCCATTGCCTGGGCCAAGTATTTCCTCATTTATGTTGTCCCGCAAAGTCCATGAATCTCTCCTCCTGTAATTACCTGTAGGGTTTGTTTCTCTTACCTTCAACCTAGAGAGCAACACCCAAATTAAATGTCTGTATTGAGTGGGATCCAGGATCAAATGTAAGTGTGTGTTGGGGTGGGAGAGGCCAGTGCATGCTGGAGAATGGCATGGTGTAACACCCAGCCACTTCTGTGCACATGCAGCTCAGCCAACCGAGTCCTAGGCTGCATCAAGAGCAGCGTGGCCAGCAGGGCAAGGGAGGGGATTCTGCCCCTTTACTCTGCTCTCGTCAGACCCCACCTGGAGTACTGTGTGCAGTTCTGGAACCCTCAGCACAGGAAGGACATGGAGGTGTTGGAGCGGGTCCAGAGGAGGGCCACAGGGATGCTCAAAGGGCTGGAGCAGCTCTCCTATGAGGACAGACTGAGAGAGTTGGGGCTCTGCAACCTGGAGAAGAGGAGGCTTTGAGGAGACCTGATAGTAGCCTTCCAGTATCTGAAGGGGGCCTACAGGAAGGCTGGGGAGGGATTATTTACAAGGTCTTGCAATGACAGGACAAGGGGCAATGGGCTTAAACTGGCAGAGGGAAGATTTAGACTGGATGTCAGGAGGAAGTTCTTTCCAGTGAGGGTGGTGAGGCACTGGAACAGGTTGCCCAGGGAGGTTGTGGCTGCTCTCTCCCTGGAGGCGTTCAAGGCCAGGGTGGAGGAGGCCTTGAGTGACCTGTACTAGTGGGAGGTGTCCCTGCCTATGGCAGGGGGTTGGAACTAGATGATCCTTGAGGTCCCTTCCAACCTTACCATTCTATGATTCTATGATTCTGCACTGCCTGACCAGGGTGGTGGTGCATGGAGAGGGAAACTACTTGGTCACATCTAGAAGGGGACATCTCCTGTCTGCATTCAGAGCTTGAGCAACATAGGCCAGATGCATAGCAGCATGCAATCAATAATTCATAGTCCTAACATTGTCCTTACATGCAATAGAGAAAAAGCACAGGAAATAATAAGCTAATCCTTTAATTACAGGTTTATTGCATGGCACCATCTCTGAGGATTGAAAGACAAAATTGTCTATATGGACTTAGAATGTACACAAGCTCCTGGACAGAATTAGTGCCCTTTACTGTTTAGCCTGGCTATTTCCTCTCATTTGACATGTGAGAAGTTGATAACTCTCATCTGCCTATGATATCATATGCTTCTACTCCGTCACCCAGGAAACTTTGTTTAGCAGTCTTAGTGATTCATGAGCAGGGTGTTCACTGTGTATTTGGCAGGAGCTTCCTAAAAAACTGCTCATTTCAACTGTTCATTTCAGGCTTCTGGAGCCTCAGCTTATGAGATCACACCTAGCACAGCAGGAGGGAAAAAAAAAAAAACCACCAAGCTGAAAAAGAAGAGGCACCATATTCATCAAGGCATTCGTTGAGTGTGATTTGGTAAAAGAGTAACTAATTAATTTTAAGACATTCATAGCACCAGCAGTCATTTACATGCTGTGAGTCAATACATAGCTGTGGAGTGAATGTATCACAAAATACAATTTTTTTAACAGGAATTACTAGTTGGTGAGTCAAGAGAATACATGAGTTAACAAGGAACAAAGCCTGCTCTGAGGGCAAAGATGATAATGCAACATTTTGCCAGAAAAATCTCTAGTAATTGAAGTGGGGGAAGCATAAAGCCTACTCTGTCCTGTGCTTTGACCCTTTCTGCACCAAGGTGAAATGGATCCAAGACAGTGCCAGGCCAGACCAGAAGAGCTGCAGAGATTGCTGCGCTATATGCAGCAGCACAGAATTTCAGTCAGCCTTTCTAGGTCAAATAAACCTTTTTAAAACATGCTTTTCAGGAACACAACAATCTCCCTATTGACAGCAGACAACTGCATGGTATCAATTGATCCCACAATGCCTGCAAATTCAGAGAGGTAAGCCTTGCTGCAACCTGCTCTTTAAAAATAGCCAAGCTCAGAGGAAGGGGGATGGGGAGGGGGTGATGGTTGCTTGTAGACACCTTTCGTATGCACTGGGAGGTGAGCAACTCCCTGGAGGGAGGAAGATGACAGTAAGAGTTGCATGCTGGTTTATAGCACTAATGCCTGCTGGTTTTGAAGATTTTTACTTGTAGGAGTAATTGTTTGAGGAAAAAAATACTGCTCTTAAGTATTTAATGTGGCACATCTGTTGCCATCCCACACTGTTTTGCTGTCAAGGCTCCTGGCTCCTTTGTTTCCCCACTCCTTTATTGCTCTGCTAGGACACAAACACAGCATTACTTGCAAGGAAAAGTAAAAGTCTTTGATGATGTTGAGTCTCTTCCATGCTGGCTTTGTCCCTTCCCATATCCAAATCCCCTTCTCTTTTTCTCCTTGGCCTCCTGTTGCTTATTCAGCCTGGCACATTTAGTTTCACTCTGGCTGTTTGCAGCTGCTCCTTCTACTGTTCACTACTTACTTCATCATTACTTACCACTGGCATTACTTTCACTGACTCCACATGGCAAAGCCCCAACAGTTAGGAGGGATCAACTGAAGAGGACAGTGCACAAACACAGATCAAAGAGACGATTCCCACAAATTCTGTGGAGCTCTCTTCTAACATACAAAATTTCCTCGGTATCTCATTTCACAATCTATCAAGGCTTGCCAATGAAGGTATTTTTACCATGTCCATTACATGGTTGTACAGCACAAAAAAGATCTCTCTGTCTTCTGGTTCAGTAGTACATCAGGGGATTGTGTATTCATAACAAGTGCCCATTGCATGTCTCAACTGAAAGGTTTCAAGAAAGCTTAAAATACATTCAGATACTCTTTCCTACTTCTCAGGTGGTAAGGATGTGGAATACAAACTGCTTTCTGAGTGTTGCTAAGGTCAACCCTCTCTGACTCTTCTAGGTCTCCATACAAAGTGATACCTGTTGCCACTGGGCAGCTCTCAGGTAAAATGTCCCTTTTGAATTGAATTTACTACAGCTGAATTTTGCAAATATTTGTACATGGAAATTATGTGACTACGATGCAAGAAAGAAAGATGATGGTGTTGCGGTTGTAGCTACAGCAGAATGGGAAGTGTTCGGTCACAGTGTTCTGGAGGGGAAAAAAAGGGGAAAAAAAGGTCTCCAGATTTCAAAATGTTTGGGGGTGAGGTGGAATGGCTGAGGTCCAGGGGACGTTGGCAGTTCTTAGCTCTGATCTGACTCAGCATCAATAATGTTGTGGGGAAAGCCTCACAGGGAGCAGCTGATTTTTTTCAGGCCCTGCAGACAGTGTTTGAAAGCCTGTCCTGCAGTGTTTTGTTAGACTTGATCAACTCTCAGCAAAGCTCTATTGAAAATCTGAGCACAAGAGTTGAACCCCATGTTATTTCCAAATGGCTAAGGAAAGAACATAATTTCTGTTGAGGGCACGGTAGCTCTGAGTGTAATAAATATTTAAATGCACCTGACAAGATCAAAGCAGGCCTGGATGAAAGAACCCATCTGGGACACATTCCCTAGTGCACAACACTGCTGTACTCCACAGGCAGAACTGAAGCGATGCTTCTATCATTTCTCTTTGCCTGCCAGGGTTGTGTTCAGGCCAATAGCTCTCAGACACTGGAACAGAGCAATTTCTTAGAGCAATTCCTACAGAGCATCTGGGTCGCTGTCTCTCTCATCTGTGCAACTCCAGTATCTCCTGCCATTCACTATGAAGTAGCCTGAGCAAGACCCCTACCCTGTACAGCATGGTGCTAGAGGCAGAAGCTGGCCACTGAGACAGGGGCTGCAGGAGGATAGCAGACATCAGCTGGGGACACACTTTGGAGCAGTAAAGTTGAAAGATAGGAGAGACAAGTGGAAAGAAGTTCAGATGGAAAAGTAGAGTACACAGAAAGAACAAGACAGAGCCAGGAAGTCTGGGGCTGTAAAAAGTAGTTCACGGGAATGGGTGAGGCTCTTGAGACCAGGGCAAGTCAGCTGTGCTGGTCCCATCTTGTCTTCTTAGTAATGCTAATTGCAGGTCCTACCTCTTCTTGCTTAGGCTTCTGTGTTATACAAGGAAACAGTGTCTGGCAGCACTGTCATCTCTCAGATGGGGAGGCACAGAGAGCTGAAGCCATCCTCCAAGCTATCCACATCTGCTGAGGCACAAACACCTGTAGGAAAAGGGCACAGCAAGGCAGTGCAGGAGAATGTGTGAGGAGGACAAAGAGGAAACTGTGAGAACCTTGTGCATCTAAAGAGCAAAAAGAACAAAGATGTCAGGAAACAGGGAAGAACTTTATCACAGCAAGATTTTTTACAAACCATAAACTGGTTCCATGTCAGTGCCCAGAGAGGTTGTGAGGTCTCCTTCTCTGGAGACTTTCAAAACCTGCCTGGATGCATTTCTGTATGGACTATCTTAGGTGATCCTGCTTTGGCAGGTGATCTCTGGAGGTCCCTTCCAACCTCTAATGTTCTGTGATTCTGTGATTGCCATTGTTGCCCAAAGGAGGTAATCAAAGCCAAGGGATGCATGTGACTAAAGGGGAAAGAAGCTGTCTCCTAAACTGTCCTTATTGTAACAAACTCCATAGGAATAGCATCACTCTTGTGGTCCAGGAGTACACTACTTGCCTCAACTCAGAAAAGGTGAGGTCTTAACTGGAGCTCATGTCTCTGGCTGGGGGAGGCAACCAATAGTCATTTGCCCCAACACGGAGAAAGACTGGCAAACAAGGCCAGCAGGGCTGTGCCAGGGAATGCCACAGTGTAACACCAGCTGGGAAGCTGATTTAAAGGCGGTCTGGAAAATATGCCTTTTTTTGTTCTAGAAAATCTGCTGCCTTTTTTTTTCCCCCCAACATGAAGCAAATTGTATATTTTTATAAGACCATGTATGACTTTTCACACTCTCCCAGGGCCCTCATTTTTCACCCCAGCTGACAGCATATGGCTCTGCTTTGTGCAGAGCACAGCAAACTGTGTCAGCAAGGTCTCCTTTCCCTCCCTGCATTTTATAAAACAAGGATTTCCAAAGATCTAAGCCGAAAAGGGCAAGAAAAACTCTGGCGGTAGATTGCCAAAGCGTAAGACAGAGTCTGGTATGGAAAGGGGAGGAAAGTTGAACTGAGTGTGATGGAACTAATGTTCTTTGGTATCTGTTTCTCTTTCACTTGGATTGTCATTAATCTTAAGCATTCCTGACATTTTGCTGAGAGTAGGAAGAATAAACAGAGTGGGAAATTGTTCCTCTTCATTAAAAGGAAAAAAAAATGATAAATCTCTGTTCTGGTCTTCATTTCTCAAACTCTGCCTGCATGATTCTGCTTCCCAAAGCAACTTGTACAAACACATGCCAAGAGAGGGGTCACCCCAATTTTCACAGTGGTGGGAAACTATACACCTTTTCTCAGAAACCTCCCAGGCAGCTGGAAAGGAATGACATGTGTTTCAGTGGAACAAAGATTGTAAAAGGTGAGGCTGGAAAATACTGTCCTTTGGGAGGAAAATATAAGCAGTGGTTTTTAGCCAGCAGAGGAGATAAGCGCTGGAGCCTTCCTAAGAAACTGTTCTTCATTTCCTGGCTGTACTCACAGGAGACATTTGGAATAAAAAATATTATTATTCCAGTGAGCATCTTTTGGATACAGTAATGACCTCTGTATCACCATAGGGTCAACTATCTGAAAAGCAAAGGCAGGGGTCCAGCTGGGTGGCTCTGAACTCATGGGTCCACTGCATCTCATGCTTTGCCTCCTCCTGTGGCCCTGGACCAGAAGGTGCAGAGCTATCTGAGGAAAACATCGAGCCCCTGGTGGCAAACCCTTCCTTCTGTCTGGAGTGTTCAAGCTCCAAAGCCCATCGAAGGGACATCTTCTCCCTCTTGATAGCAGAAAGGTTCTGGTCTGCATCCCTGTGGTGGAACAGGCTCAAAACACATAGTGTGGTGGCTGTAATTAGTAGGATTCAGGCACTCTGCAATATTGCTGGAGATGCCACTTAAAGGAACAAAGCCTACTAGCAACACATTCTTGAAAACCCAAACTGAAGTATTTTAGATTCTGATAGTGCAAAGAAAAGAGAAATTGTGGAGCTCCAGCGAGCCTAAACTACCATGGTCCTAAATGGAGAGGAGGTCTGATCAGGGACTTGAGTCCTACAGTTCCAAAGTTAGGGCAGCAAAGCACATAGGTGGTCAAACGAGCACTTAAAGATCTCACCAGGCATATAACCTGAAAGAACATGACATGAGCCAAGCTTAGCCCCATTTGCCTCTGCATCTTTGTCTCTGGCTTATTCTGGTGGGTCCTTCAAGACAAGCATCCTCTTATCCCTGGGGAAACAGACAGGGAAACCCAAAGAAAGCAGTGCTTGGCTGGGATGGAAGCCAGCAAGTGGAGAGAACTTGCCACTCACCACTCCTTGCTCAGCAGCCTAAGTGCTGAGGAACCCTGCCAGCGCACATCAGAGCAGCTTGGCCAAGCTGAGGCTGTAGGCATCATCTTTTCCTCCCACTTCACTCGCCATTCAGTTACTTGCCTTCTCAGCTAAGAAGCTCTCTAGCATTTGCATGGAGGAAAGCCCAGGATTTCTCCCCAGGGATATCAGCTTGCAGCAGGCAAGCTAGCTCAGCCAAGACCTCCTATGTAGTAGCTGCTTGCTAGAAGGGCCCACACGTGAATCACAGCTAACCCCGTTGTCCATGGCTGAGACCACCACCAACTGCACCAGAGTTTCACAAGGACCTCTTTCCCCCCCTGAACGATCAAATGTGTGAGGTTTAGTGAATACTGCTGTTGGTAAACTGTGTCTGAATCTTCTAATTCTGAGCTCTCTCTCTTCTCCGTCTGGAGACACATTCGTGCTTGCAGCTCAGTCAAGAATGAAGAGGCAGAGACTGTGAGAGAAAAATCCCTCCTCCCACCTGCTACTTCTTACAGGCATTCCATCTGGATGCATGAACTGGAACATGAACAACTGCTTCAGGATTGCTCACCTGAGTGGGGACTTGCATGGGATAGCAAAAATTAGCCTGAGATACCAAGCAAACGTGGAGTGTAATATGATGTGATTCACGGGTGTGGGCTTGGGCTTGAAGCACAGCCCTTCCTGAGGGCTACCTCCACCTGCCTGTTAGTGGTTTGTAAATTCCTCTGACTGCCCATATCCAAACAAACTACAGAAAGAGAAATACGGACAGGAGCCCAAGCCAGAGGCACAAGCGTATGTGAGAAAGAGACCGCGTGGCAGGAATTCACCAGCCTGACGCTGACAGGGAAAGGCAGATGCCCACGGCCTCCCAGCCTTGCTTGGCCACAGCAGAAAAGATGGGGGGAAATCGACCCACCCCCACAACTCCATGGACTCTATGCTTGCACCCCGTTGAGGCTGGCAGGATGGTGAGGGAATTTGGGGAGGGTAGGTGGATGGAGGTGTCTTGCCAGCAATGATCCCTGCAGGTAACATGGGAGAGGAGGAGTCATTGCTGAGCAGAGTGGTGTGAATCAGAGGGTCCTGTCAGTGGATTTTAAACCATCTGTGGCAGTGCACATGTAACCTGACATGCCCCAGTGTGTACCTGGTCCCTTTTGGCAGGGAAATTGTGTGCTCACTGCCAATCCTCTGATCGAAGTTGTGTGCTCACTGGCAATCCTCTGATCTGGCCACGGTGGGAGTCTCAGGAAAAAGTGCTGCTGCCATGTTCCCCTGTACCTGCTTTCTGTCCAGATCCGCTCGAGATGGGGCTGCCAAGAGTGAGAGCAAAATGGCTCCTTGCTCCATGATGCCCTGGCAAAGCTCCATGCCGAGCTTGGCAGGGGCCAGCAGACAAGGAGCCAAAGTCCCTGTGCTCACAGCAAGCACAAAAAATGAACCACGGGAAGCCCAGGGAGGTCTGATCTGGCTTGTCCCCTGCATGGCATTGCCCTGTTGCAGCATCTTATAGAGGGGGGTTTTCTAATTTTCATTTGTCATGTCTAAAATGCCTCATGTATTGAGTGAAAATCTGGCTTGCTGCACACTTGCATTTGCAAATGTTGCACATTCGTGGTGCCAGCATGGGGTGACCTGGCAAGAGCATTGCTGTTGGCTTTTGGGTTGCTGCAGGCAGGAGCTGGAGACTCTCAGGAAGGTGCAGAGATTGCGGCTGCCCATGCCACGTGCAGAGGGATACCCTTTTTGCAGAGTGAGTCGCAGCAAAACAAATGAAGCAACAAAGAAAAAAGGTAGCTGGGTGCACCTGGTGTATCAGCCCTGCCCAGAGGTATAAAAAAGAAGGTGACAAAGGGTAATGAAGGGAGCAAAAGAACACCTAACCCTCCTGTTTAACCATCGGGTGGATAATTGAGATTGATGTCTCTTTTTCTTCAGAATCACGAGTTGGCAGAGATCTCCCCCTTGGAAAGGAAGAGGGCAAAGAAATGGATCTTTGTCTCTTTAAGATGAGACAAACTGCCACTCTTAGTCATATATCTTTACTGCACCCTAGGGTTATAAAAACATCCATCTTCGTTTTGAAAGTCTTTTATAACATCCATAAACATAAGATTGCAGCTGACTGTTCCCTGGATGGGAATGTCCTAGCGCTCCAATTGAGTTTTGACAGGGGGAGGGAGTGAAAGTAAGATTGGCTTTTTTTTTTTTTTTTTTTTTTTTTTTNAAACTTGTCAGTCTCTGGCATGCTACAGCCACTGTCAGAGAGCTGAGCAGCATCGAAGTGAAAGGACACGGGTTGCTCTGCTTATTTTCACTGTTGGAGTCGGGTACCACCCCAGGTGCTGCACACGGTAAGCTTTCCTCCTGTCTTCGCTAGGACGTAGCATTTGCTTTGTCTCAGTGCTTGAGCTTTCCGAGGGGGTTGGTGAAAAAACTGAGAAATGGGTCTCTGTGAAAAATATTCGTTCCTTCATTTGCTTTGCTAGCCACTCTGCTGGGAGTTGGATCACAAAACAAAACCCAAACCTGAACCAAAACAAACCAACCAAACAAGCAAAAGCCACAAACAAAACAAAGGAAACTGGATCAGAGACTTTCAGAGCACAGAGTGCTTGATCCAGTTTAGATACACATCTACAACACCCAAATTGTTTTGAGCAGCAAAGTGAACGCTCGTGACAAATATTTCTGGCATTGGTAATACCTGAGGAATTGCAAATCTTTTCAACAGGTACAAGAGCTATTATTTAGAAATACAGTGTAAATGTTGGGCTGTGTTTGTGTCTCCTGTGTTTTGCCTAGGTGGTTGCACTTGTGAGGTGTTGTGCTCTCTCCGGCGAGTGCAAGAGAAATACCCCATCAGGGTATTTCTAAGCAGGGTATAAATGGGTGTTCTATAATCTGCAGCATGTATATGAGAGCATGAAATATTTCTGCACCTTGAGCATGAAAAACCAGGAGTACATCCATATTGCAGACAGAAGAATGACTGCAGCACAGAGCAGTTTATATTAGCTAGTGAGAGAAAGTGGGAGTAATCTCTAAATAGCAGCTCACAGCTCAGCAGAAGTGATTTGTACTTACCCTGTCTGTGCAAGTATGGAGCAGATAGACTGAAAGACAGGAAAACACTGGTATTGTACTTCTTCCTTTTAGGACCTAAAGTGTACTGTCTCTCAAAATCTAGAGTCTTATTTTAAGGACTCATTTGCTTTTCCCTCTGTTAGTGCTAGAAATTGTGACAGTCTCAGGAAGGGTCTGGGGCTTCACCGGGCTGGCTTTCCTGAGCTGGCTAAAGCACCCAAGCGCTGGAGTTGCCAGCTGGAGGTGGAGAGTTACCAGTGTGAGTGTTCCCAGTGCAGCTACGGCCTCAGCAGCCCCGATAGTAATAGGATCCTGATGGGATTCCTGCGTCAGCTTTGTCCAAGTTACATTCTCAAGGGAAAGTGAGTCAGGAAATTTGTGCCGTGCTGGGTCCATCGCATGAAACCAGGAAAGGTGTACTTCATGCTGCAGGGAGAGTCCTTTTGGTGTCTCATGCTTCCCTGAAGTTTATGCATAGGGGTATGATCCTGATGAATTTGCACCAAAAAATTGTTCTCCAGGATAATGTCCCAGTCTAAATCTGAATTGCAAGCTGAGTTTTCTTGTGTTCATAAGCTGTTGCATCATTCGTGGGCACGATGGCACAGTATGCTGACAGTGTACAAGCAGTCCTTGTGAGCCAAACAAGCGGCCAGCGATTCTGTCTCGACTAGAAAGTGCTGCTTCAAAACAAACCATGTCTCAGAGATCCAGCACTCCTGAAAAAAAAAATCTAAGAAACTTTCAGTGTAATCTCCAGGCAGAGGACAGCAGATGAGATGAGAAATCACTTCCAAACACTATCATAGTTCAAAGGACCAGAATGACTTTTTGGCTAAGCGCCTTGCCACCAGATCTGGAAGTCTGTGGATACCACTCTGCAGGGGGTTGAAGACACTGTCTTTCCTCTGTCATTTTCTGTTATGTCTCCTTCCTATTTTTTTCTTTTCTTTTTTTTTTTCCCAGAGAAAGAAGAATTATTCCAGAATTTATTGGGACAGATTGCTGAACAGTTCTCAAGGTAAGAAGCTGAAGTTCTTTTTTTTTTTTTATATATATTTTTTTTTTTAATCAGCTTGAGGTAATATTTTTACAGGAAGCAGAGAGGCATGTAAGATCTCTTTCAAATCCCACTCTCCCTGCCACATTTAGGCATAGTACACATTATTCCCCACTGACTGCAATATGGTAGTTTAAACCAAAAATAACTTTGGTGATCATCTTTGACCTGAAAAGGAGATCAAGAAATAAATATAAATGTTCTTATTGTTCTCCTCCCCTCTTAGGAAGCAAAAGAAATGCTTCTTTGTTGAAAAGTCAGATCATATGATGTGTTTCATTTTCCCCTCAATCACCCAAACGTGTCTCTCCTCTGAGAAGACTTCTCAACAGCTGTATAGTTGTTTATTTCATTCCAGCTGGTTTCAGTAAGGCAGATCAGTACCACCACAGCTCAGAAAATCACCAATGTAACTCAAAAGGAGGAGGGCTTCAGGGTGTGCTGACTCCAATATGCTGCTGTTAGATGAAACATAATCAATTTAATTTTGCTTCCCCATGGGAGTGCAATAAAAAGTCACTTTCGAGAGAGTGGCTAATGAAGTGTTGCAGAGCCCCAGTACATTCCCAGGGCCACAACAAAATCATTTGTTGATAATTTTTCTGAAAATTAAACTTGAGTGTATTTTCTGCCCAAATTTTAGCATTCTCATGGAAAATTTTCTTTTCATCATGGCAACCATAGTTGGACAGAGCAGTTTTCTGAAAAACAGACATATTTCTAGCAAAAGTCCTTTGCACCTAGGATCAAGATGGCAATAAATGTGTAACATTAATCCACGAGGGTTTTCTTTTCAGGGTTTTTAAAATCAACGAGCTGAAAACGGAAGTAGCAAATCACTTGGCCATGCTGGAGAAGAAGGTTGAATGTGAGTGTCCCTTTATTCATGCTGCAGTGGGAACTGGTGCTTCAGAGCCCCACCACACCTCACTGTCTTCCTTGTACTCCCCCTGTGTCCTGCTCCTCACAGCCCCTCTGCTTCTGCTTTCTCTAGTTGCTTTATTTTGGACCTCTTGAGCCCAAAAGGCCCCTGGACAGCCCAGAGCGAAGCATGTGGAAGTGAGAGCCTGTGGTAGCACCCACTGGCAGACCAAGGCTGGGCAGGGACAGCTGGTGTTGCAGGTATCCAGAACACCTGCTGGCCTCCCCTTCCAGGGACTGTGTAGCCCTCCACCAGGCTTTGTGCCCAAGACCACTTCCTCTGGCTACTGTATCCCCATGGCAGAGGGTCTCCCCTTGCCCCCTCCCCATCCTCCACCTCCAAGCTCCCTGGCCTGCCCTGCCATGCCCCAGCCCCATCTTCCTGTCACCTCCCCAGCACCTGGGGGTGCCCCCACGCCTCTGCACAGGTGATCCCTGCAGAGGTCTGCTCCCTTGACACACCCGGGGTCACCACTCGCTGCTGCGTTTTGTGCTTAATGACAGCAGGGTAACAAAGCTACTTCCCTTTGGTTTTATGGCAGATACTTGCACAGATCAAACACATCTTGCAGAGAGACTTTCTCCTTTCAGAAATTCATTTGTTACATGTGGAAGGGTGAGGTTGGTGCTCCTCGCTGACCGAGGCCCAGCACTGAGGACTAGCTGTATTTCTGCCCAGTGCCATGTTACACACCTCCCTCTGCCAGGAAAGGGCCTGAAATGGGCCGAGGCCCTTCCACACAGCACACATAGTACAAGCAGAGCACGGACACCAAAGCACTCACGAACAGGCAGCACAGCCTGTGCTGCTTCCATGCAACCAGAGGCAGGTCTCATTGTCTCACAGCCCAGTGACTTCTGGGCTGCCAACATGGCAGTTCGCCTCTTGCTGGCCATATTACCTGGCAGATTATTACACAGCAGCAATTCCCTAGCTTGCTCAGTGTGTTGATAGCATCACAATCATACTCATTTACTGTGTGACAGCCAAGTTCATCTGGTCAAAGAGCTCTTTTTCTGGGTTTTGGTGGTGGTGGCTTTTATTTCCCCACACACACAGGGCGTTTGACTTCTTTTTCAGTATATCATGCAGGACACAGGTCTCAGAAAGGCAGGGAAAGGGTGTGAATAAGGCTCTGCCCCCCATCCTTGTTTTGATACCAAAGACCACGTGTTTGCTTATACACAGCATTTAAGTTAGGAGTAGACAGAAACTTCCCCAGCACTACAGCTGCAGAAAGCACTTTCGCACTAGAGCTGGCTGGAAGGAAAGAAAGAAAAAAAAAAAAGTTTCAGGTTCATGGAAGAAAAGTTCCAGGTTGGTGGAAGAAGCTGTTTTCTTGAAACTTCCCCTCACCAGAAGCTACCTTGACCCTTCAGCTGCTCAGAAGGACTGATGCCTTTGTCATTAGGGAGAGGGGAAAATGTCCTTATTCAAAGAGCAGCTGCAGGAGGAACCTCTCCCTGAAGCCATCCCAGCCGCAGGCTCCCAGCACAGTGGAAGCCCTCCCGGTAGCGGCTGTAGAGCAGGCAACCTGTGGTGTGCCTGTCTACAACACAAACCTCTGCAAAGAGTTTGGGTGACAACGCCTCTCTGTTTGCTTCCCTGCCGTTTTTCCAATGTTCCACTGAATCATTTGTTTGTTCAAAAGAAAGAAAGAAAAAAATTTTAAAAGTAAGGAGAAAGAAAGAGAGAGGGGGAAAAATACGAAGAAACAAAATTAGCTTAGTCACTGCATTTTCTGTGAAACTTCTGACCGACTCCTGTCCTCAGCCCTAGGAGCCATGGTCCAGAGCAAACAAGGCAAGTGTTCCTGTGGGTCTTCCTATGCCCTTGACAGCCCAGGCAAGCAACCATTCCAGCCAGCTAGGCACTGCTGTGGACCCTGCTTCCCTTGACAACCCCCTGGGATGCCTGACCACACCCTACACACACACTGCTTTTCAGCACTGCCAGCCCACAGCCACGGAAGGAGATGATGGAGATTTACATGCTGCTCCTGGCAGGGAGGAGTTGTACACTTACACTCTCCAGCACTTTATTGCTGGTTTAGGGAAGATAGCCCACTTGCATCTGCCATGTAGGTGAACTGAATTCACTGGTCCTCAGATGAGGCTTCCTTCTCTAAGTGGGTCTTGAGGTGGTGATGGAAATCACAGCAAATGTAGAATCTGCACCTGAGCTCTGGTGATCCCTTCTCCATCAGCCTTCACCTGTGGGAAGGAGCTGCCTGGGTTGCCTGTCTACAAACACATGGACCTGCTCAAAACTGGACTTCCAGAATTTGCAATGGAGCCAAACTTGCAACATTTTTGAATAATCCCAGGCTTTCACGCTTAAAAAGCAGAACTGTAAGAGAAAGGATGTCCAACATCTGTACAACCCAGATGCTTCTTTAAGAGCCATGTTTCAGTGTTGGATTCAGCCCAAGGATTTCTTTAGACAGCAGAGGGTCTTTTCAGAAGGTATTTCTTGCTGCAGAATAATATAATGAGCCCTTAATCACTGCACATGACAAGGCCATTTATCATTTACAAGCCGAATGTGAAAAGAATTGTGCTTTTCTTTTGCCTTTTCTCCTGCCTCCTTCAGAGATCACTTTTCTACCACATTTACATGTGATCTCTAGGATTTCTTCCCTAGAGGGAATATGTGTGTGGGGATAAAGTGCTCATGACAGCACTACATCTGCACCTCATGTAAAATGTTCTCAGCTTCCTTCCTGTTACTGTCTAGAGACTGCATCACATGGATGTATTTTCAAGGAGCCAAATTTTACAAATTATTTTTAAATCCCATCTAAAGCTTGTGACTTCCCCTTGGAAAATGTGTCCATGCAAGGCAAGCACTGGGGGAATGCTTTATCCCATGTCTTCTCTTTCTTTGCTCCAACGTTTACACAGCAGCCCACACATGAACAAGGAAGTTGGCAAAAACTCTTTACAATTTGTAAGCATCTCACATCTACCTTAAGAAAATAATTATGTAAATTCTCTGATTCCCTGGAGAGGTTTTGGAAGCAAACTAGAAATGCAAGATGAAGAAATGCTTGGGGCTGCCATTTTGCAGTATAATTCATCTCCTCTCTGCAGCTGCTTGCCTCACTACCCTGTCAGTCTGCTAAGTCTGCTTTTCATCCACTGCTTCAGATAGGCACAGGGCACCACTTAGATAGTTTGGCAAGTGGATTACCCACAAACCTGTCCCAGATGAATATGCAGGGATGGTACATAGCAGCACAGGGTCTGCAAGGCAGCTGCAACTCAGCAGCAGCAATTGAACAAAGTATCTGAAAAAGTGCAGCCATATATCCAGAATGGAGATGTCGGATAAGCAGGACAGCGTCCTTCTTGTATCCCCATGCTGCGATCACCCAAAGAAATTTCTTGTAGCAATGCTAGGCCAAAAAAACCCCTCACTTTATTCTGAAGATGGAATATCTAAGTGAAGGGTAATCAAACATAAATCAAAGCCATGTATCTTTCCTCTCCTAATATGTGACTTTTGGGGCTTAGTCCATACACCTCTTCTAGTTTATTTTTTTCCCTTTCCCAGCTGCAACAGCAATCTTTATTGTTACTGGCATAAGGAAAACAAACTGACGTCTCTGGTTATCTACAGAGTTGTGCCCTTCCAAGGGCGCTTTTTATCACTTAAATGATACCCTCCAGATAAGTACAATTTTTACTATTATTTTCTAAGAAAGTGACTGAATACTGATGGTAGGACTGCACATTCCCTTGAGTTCCCTGAACCACAGCTAGTCAGTGCAAACAATGAGCTCAGTAAACAAATGAGTTGTGAAATGATTGCATGTGAATGACATGTACTTAGTAAATGGTACTGTATTATGTCCTTGAGCACGCTGATAACTCAGCTAGAGGTGAGGAAAAGGGAGAATATTCTCTTACTTGCTGTGCCTTAAGTTCTCACAGCTGCGTGGAATGAAGTGCAGTGTTGCATAAAAAGGCAATCAAACTTTTTGCCTTGTGGCTTTCACAATTACATACAGAAGCCAATATAGGATTTTTTTGTGTGTGTGTGCCACATGCAGAAATAACCTTCGATTACAAAACTGACTGGCAAAAAGAAGTGACAGTTCTTCAATATCTTAAAAAAAAATAATTATAAATTAAATCAATCACTAGAGTAAAACTTTCTAACATTTTTCTCTCCCCTGCATTCTCTCTTTGGTTTCTCTCTATCTAGCAGTGCTTCTCAGAGCTCCTTAGCGCTCTGCATGAACTTTCAAATTAAAACCTTTTATCTTAATGGTAATTCTAATCCTACCGGGACGTGTTTTCCTAGCTGTGCTTATCATCCCATCATGGGAGGGGATTTTTTGCTCAGGATTTCCTTTGATTCGTATTCTACAGCAGAGAAGTGAAGGCATCAGAACAGCTGACTGCTGCTACGAGCCGTGGAAAAGCTGAGATGTTATAGCCATTCTGTGAATTAAAATACTGTAGCTATTATCTCAAATTGGCAGCAAAGAACTCCTGGGGGTTTTCAAGATATATCACTTTGGCAGCACCTGCATATTTGAGAATTGGGGCAGAGTGTAAGGGCTTGCTGGCTCACTGCATAACCCCAACGTTAAAGCCCTTTGAAATTTTGCACAATCAAGAAACGAGATCCTTCGACTTTTGCCATGGTAACATGTCTGTTGTTTTCCTTTGTTGACAGTGGAAGGCCTCAAAGTAGTGGAGATTGAGAAATGCAAGAGCGACATTAAAAAGATGAGGGAGGAAATGGCAGCAAGAAACAGCAGGTAAGTTCTGCTTTGGAACTAACTAAAGAAATAACATTTGGTTTCAAACTCAAATGCAGCTTTACTGCAGAATTGAGTTACCTTCTGGGTTTATAAGTAAAAGAATAAAGAAGCCAATAACCACTAAGGACAGCAGCTTTAATTTATCACTTGAAGATCTATAGCTATTTGGTAATTAAAATAACTCAAGCTACAGCAATAGAGAAAAAAGTTTTGCAAAAGACTTATTTTTCATCATACAGAAAGAGAAACCTTCTTCCAATATAGTGTGAGAGAGGGAATGGGAAAAGAACTTCTGCGTAGTCTAATGTTTGGTTGGGAACCAGCTAACACTCGAATCAGCTCCAATATATTCTGGGAAAATATCAAATAAATATGTAGCAGCTCTTCTAATTATGATCTCATGCTATTATAAAACATCCATTTCAAATTCAGTGAGAAATGGGGACTTTACTTTCCAATTCAAGGGCTTACTATGATTGTGAAGCTTGGTTTAACTGTAATTAAAACAACAGCAGGAAAAAAAAAAATCATGATTTTTAACAGTACAGCCTCAGCTGGAAAGCCTGCCCCCTGTGTCACTGAAATACCCCATTAGGACAAACTGTGAGGTTATGAACACCTCTGGGAAGGTTCTTGAAAAGGATATACTGCATTGCTCAAAGCGTGGGTGAAAGGGATTTTTCTCAGCAACCGTGAGTATGCTGTCTTGACAACCACTCTCTTTTTCTTCGTTTGAGGTCAAATTCTCTGACCTTTAATCAGAGCTATTTTCTATTGAGGGCAATGGGAGATTTGCTGAAAGAATTAGGTTTTATAATCACTTGCTTTCACACGTTTTGCTATCCAGACATGTCAGGAGGCACAGTGTTAATACATTCCTATTAAGTCTGAGGCCAAATTCAGCTGTCATGCTAGCATAAATGCAGAGCACCATTATTAACCTCACATCTGCTCCTGATTTATAGCAGTAGGATGGATTGCAGTTTGCCTTGTGATTTGCATCGTTTCTTGGGCAGGTGTGTGAGGAAATCTCATTAGAAAAATTAGAACTGAGATTGGCAGCTAATGCAAAAACATGTATGCTGATTTGCACTGGGGGGATAACGTATGGGGCCCTACATGTGTCTTTACTTTTCCTCAACTGTTGCAGGGAGCTGAGAGAGCTCCATTTACAACTCCAGAGAGAGAGAGAGCTCCATAGTGACGCACAGGCGGACAGGGAATTAAAGCCCAAAAAAGTTACAGCAACTTCATGTTCGCCTGGTTGCCGCCACACACATCAGGAAGTAGGAGATTGTCCCAACAGGAGCCATGACTCATTCCTGTCCCAGACCTTGTCACCTTTGCAATCTGTATTTTGTAGTATAAACAACAATCTAGTAACAAGGAAAACAGGAATGCAGAGTGCTAGGTCTACCCAGCACAGCCAACTCCCACTGAGGTGTAGTCTTCACTGAGGGCTCCTAGTGAGATATAGCAGCCACCAAAAGCCAGAAACCAGCAAGCAGTGTGCTGCTGGAAAGCTGTGTAAAAGCAGGTGTGGTGGTCAGAAGCAGTTAATGCTGGGCACAGACACCCACGCTGGCTTGTTTTGAGTTCACACCACACAGCTGCTTTTGCTGAAGCAGGAGCCTAACTTGCCCTGCTCGGTGTCACTTTGTGCCATGCCAGCGTGGCAGCTACTTGTCACAGCTCTTCTTGGTTGCCTTGAGCTCTTTAGATTACCTTAGCTTCCTCTTGCCTTGGTTTGGGCTTCTTCTTCCCAACTGCACAAAAGCTCCTTCTTACACAAAATTCTGCCCATGATTACCTGTACCCTGAGCGCTTGGGTCCCAAAGCAGAAGCTAGATGTGGCTAGAGTCACTGTGTAACAGGGGTGGCTACAAGTCACTTTTTTTTTTTTTTTTGCTGTAAGACTGAGGAGAGTATGCTCCTTGATTGCTGGCTGTTAAGGGTGACCCCATCATGAGCTGCTGAATAATGAGCTGTGATTCCCTGTTCCCAAGTGACCACTGCTCAGAAGGCACAGTCCTTGGTGATTCTAGCATAGGAATGCTTTACCCCAGAGTGGCTGAGCAATTTCTCTCCCATTAGTGTGAGATACAAGCATGTTGTGGGGGGGAGCAAAGGCACCCCAGGGCAAGTGAAAAAGTTTTTGTTCCTGCTTAGACTTGTCCTCCCTTGTGCAACGTCACTTGCTAAATAACATGTTCCAGCTGCAATTAGGTATCCTCTCTACATTTCATTGATGTGCATAGGTGTGTGTGAGAATGTATATTCATTCAATAATGTCACAGTATACACAGCTGTATTCATGTATGTTCCCATATTTTATATTTGCTGTTGCATTACCATATGACAGAGTAAGGATGAACAGGTAGGTTTGTAAAAGTCATCACACAGTCAATTGTGCATCACCTCTTCAGAAGAGCGAAGCAGCCTCACTTGCATCTTCTCAAACGGCATTTTTTCTTTCTAGTCTGCTTTTTTGCACTCACCGTTGGCAGATGCTAATAACATTATAGTGTCATTTAAAATCGTGAGCATTTGCAGAACCAGTTTTGCATCTGTAAAGGTCTAATGCATCCTGGCTCTAGCATGTTTCCCACTGTGCTAGGGTGAAGGCTTTGATATCTTACTGCAGCTGGGAATTAGAGACAGTTGGCTGACCCTCAACTGACCCTGGCAGACAACTCAAATTAGGGCAAGGAATGCCCCAATCTCACTATTTTTATCCTATTAATACCCCTCAGAGTGGACATTTGAGGAAACAGCTTTAGAAACGATTAAGACAGCTTTTCACCGGTTGAGAATCTCCTTAAACAGGGCAGGAAAAGGCAGCCAGATGAAGCCAGCTGACCAGCACAAACTGTAAGATGACACAATTTTTTCAGGATTCAGATAACATCATCAGAAATTGTATCAGTGTTGAGAGGGGAAAGAAAAGAGCCCCAGACAAACTCCCAGTGGAGAAAAGAAACACTAAGAAGAGATGCAGTACAGAATGTGTGACATGATTTTAAAAGGGACAAATTAAGAAAATGGAATATTTTGGCTGGCTGCTTTTGGTGTTTCTTTCAGCTTCATTGGACAGGAGGCTTGAAAAATGAGAGAGGATAATCCAATGTTAGGGCTACAAGGATAAATGCAAAATACAAGCAGATCAACCTCACATGAGAGTTATTAAAATCCATGTGACAAACTACCTGGGAAACAGCTGTTGAGTTAAAGTGTCATGGTGGACACTGGTGATACCACAGAGCTCTTACCTTCATTGTGCACCTTGTGGCTGTAAGGCAAGAAAACTACTCTTGCACTGCAATGCAGCAGCCTAGATGTTCTGCAAAGGTTGTGAGGCTGGTGTGCACGTTCTGCTTCTAGGGTCCACTGCCCTGACAGAGTGGCATCAACTTGGCTTTCCCATGTGCAAAGAAAACAAGAGCAGTTAACTGGTGCTGGTGTTAATAACCAGGCAGGTGCCAGTGATCTTTAGTTGCTGGCAGTGACTCCCTTTCTCCAGGACTGGGGAATCAAGTAGACTGTGTCTGATGAGTCTATGCCTCACTGCTATTTTCTTGCCTTAAGGGCATCAGGCAAGATGGCCATGCCATCAAAATGGGTGGTCTTGCACAAGCATTTATGAGGCCTGGAGCTGGGCTGCAATAAGCCATGGGTTCGGTAGATGCCTACATTAGTATGTAAGGGTAGGCATGCTGGTGTCCACGCTCTGCATGCACTCTGGCAAGAGTTTGCTGTCCTCAAGCAGCTATGCCTGCAACAAACAGCAAGCTGCTCACTGAAAGAAAAGTTAGGTGGTTTAAACAGAAGTGATTTGGTATCCATGGATACAGGCCTGAAGATAGATGCTCCTTGCTTAAATTGAAATAGATGGAGAAGGAGTAATGGTGGTGTTGCACGAGGGGAGGAAATCCTAAAGATCACACTTTTGAACCACTGGAGCAACACATTAGAAAGGGAGGGGCTGGGGAGTGTGGTAATTCTCTGAGCGATGCCTACTTAGAATACTTCCAGCACTTTTTGAGTCACTATGGCTGTCTTTCTACTATATAAAGGGCTAATTATTTAATTCCAGGACTAACTGTCCCTGCAAGTACAGCTTTTTGGATGAAAACAAGAGGCTAACTCCCTGGCGTGATGTACCATCCTATCCAAAGGTACTGTGCAATGCTTGCTCAGCCCAGGATCCTACCACATGCTGCCATCCCAACAAATCCTGTTTACAATGTGTGGCTCCCTAGCCACCTACCTCCTAGTTATTCTAAACTCAGAGCCTGATCCCAAATGCCTGGGAGCCAATGAAAAAAGCTGTCATTGCCTTCCTTCGATGATTTGAAATTGGATCCTCAGTAGTCTTTAATACTTGAAAGCTTGTAAGTGTTTGAAATGCTAATGAAGGCTTTGCATTCATCAACATTTAATGCTCTTTTATCTAGTCATATTTGTTTGTTCTCCGTCTTCTGAGCAAACAATCAAAAATATCCTATAACATTGCATTCTAATTGAAAAATAATGCTGCTGTCTGCTTTCTCCTAATGGATTATTTTTTAATTTGAAAAATAATTTATGGGGACGCTTCGCCTAAGGAAATCAAGAGAAAATGCAACATTGAATTGTCTCTAGAATGATTTATTGTCCCTGTGAAAATGAGTTACTGTATTTGCTAGAGAAAAACTAATGCTTGAAGAAAAATGTCTACTGGGCAAGTACAAGTACAAATCCACAGTGATAAATGAGGCTGAAATGATGAAGAATACAGGATTGCTGGTCCTAGATGCAGCAGTCTGTGCCCACAGGACTTACTTAAAGCTGCTGGGTTATGTCTGCACAATAGCCAGCACACACTGGCAAAACATCATCTTACATGTGCAAGTCACAGTTAACATAGGCACTCACCTGCACACGTCAAAGCTGGCTCAGCTGCTCTCAAGGTCACCTCCTCTACAACTACCTAAAAGGAGGCTGTAGTCAGACGAGGGTTGGTCTCTTCTCCCAGGCACCCGGTGACAGAACAAGGGGACACAGTCTCAAACTGTGCCAGGGCAGGTTCAGGCTGGACATTTAGGAAGAAGTTCTTCACTGAAAGACTGATTGCCCATTGGAGCAGGCTGTCTGGGGAGGTGGTGGAGTCACCATCCCTGGAGGCGTTTAAGAGAAGGCTGGATGAGGCAGTGCCATGGTTTAGTTTATTAGAATGGTTAGGTGATAGGTTTGACTCCATGAGCTTAGAGGTTTTTTCCAACCTGGTTAATTCTGTGTGATTCTGTGATTCTGTGCCATGTGTTGCCAGTGTATGATGTGGACATGCATCCTTCCATATTTGTCTTCAGGACCTTACAGAACAGCAAATGTTAAGTACTGTTGTTCATTTTGCTCTGCCTAACAAAAGTGATCTCTAGGTCTCTAAAGCAGATACCATGAGACTTGCATCTTTTAATTGACTTCTGCCCAAGAGACTTTGTGCTCCCAACACTAAGGCATGTTTCCACAAAACATTTTTCCACAAAATATTTTTCCCTTTGATATGTCAGATCAACCTCTGATCTACTGCTATGATATTAGGATCTCGAATTAACAAGTGCAACGAAGAATTCTACTTACTGACTGCAAAATAAACTTTTAGTCCTTGTTATCCCTACACCAGAGCTTCTAGGAGTTGTGGGTTCACAAGTTTGGGTTCTGTTTGGCAGATTTGTGAATTTGGTTTCCAGTTGTCAAGTGATGGATTGGTCCAATGTCAGTGAGAGAAAGAAGTAATCAGTCAGCTGAAAGAAAATATTATCACAACAGCATCATCAAATAACAGATCTGTACTGCTATTTCACAGATTTCTTGCAGAACATCATATTAAATGTGTGTTATATAGGCAAATGCAAAGACCATTGGCTTCCCAAGGAGGGAAATTAATCTGCAGTGTTATTCTCCTTTGGATTAAGAGTCAGCAGTGTGGTGACTCCAAAAAATTAATTCACCTGCCCAGTACAGTAAGGCAACATTAATTAGAGACAGCAATGGTAAATGAAGCAATTAAAGCTACAAGATTTTGCATCCCAGAAAGGCTCTGATCAATACACTCTGGAAAATATGATTTGGTAGAATCCAAATTTCCCCTGGTGTCCACATTCATTTTTTGGTTGTGGGTTTTTTCACTATTATTTTTATACAAATCATGGCCTATGAGCTTGATTTTATTTGAAACCTCCGAGAATAATGATAAAAAGTCCACTTTGATCTTGCAGGCTGACAATCAATTGGAAAATAAGGGTGTTCTTGAAAAAATACTCTAAATGAGCGCATAAATAATCTGAAAGTAAATCTCTTGAGCCCACCAGCTAATGTAAGACTACAAGCATAGACACTTCACACCATCCAGTCACGACTGGCTGCACTGAATGCCACTGACGCTCTGCAGACAGCAGAAACCTTGCAGCTAGCGATGGATCTGTGCCCTGTGTCCCTTTCATCCTCTTGCTGAATCTGCCTGTTACCCTGTCCATAACACCACCTCTCTCCTCATTTTCTCCCCAACTCTCCACCTGGCTATCAGCAAGCTGCCTGGGTTCTTGCTGGCCATCAGATGTGGGTATCCTGGCATGACCACAAGTGGCCAGCAGGGAGGGAGAGGAGGGTTGGGCAGCCAGAGAGAGAGATCAGGTGCTTTATTCTTGGGAAATACAGCTAAATCCTGTGTGAATGGGACCCCAAAAGTCCCAGGGATATGCCAGTGGGAAATTCCACATTGGGAGAGAGGACCCTCACTCTGACTGCCTTTTTGTCTGCAGTACATGCTGTCCCAGGAGACCATAGAAGCACTTCGGAAACCAACCTTTGACGTCTGGCTGTGGGAGCCCAATGAGGTAAGGATGCCGTTTGAGCTGAGTTAGCACTTTTTCTGAGAGCAAACAAGGCCAGGGAAGCCCTTTGAGATAGTCTGCAGGCTTCTTCTCCTTTTCTGCCCCTTCATCTCTCTCTGCTTTTTATATTCACATCATATCAGAATACAGTACTTTCCCCTACACACACCTGATAGATTACACTAATTGTCACAACCAGATCCCTCTTTATCTTTAGTTTCATGTCTTCCTAGTAACGTTCCCCCAACAACCAGTGTGCTGTCCTCACTGCCATATGAGGGGCCATTTCATTTGAACTAATCAATCCCTAGCAAAGGGTATGCTTAAGCACATCACCAATAACTCTGTTCAGATCAATGATGGTGTGTGGTGCTGTGTGAAGCCAGGCAGAGATGCATCCAGTGATTCACACTGTTTTAGAAAAGGGTTTTTCTGTGATGCTTTCTGAAAAGGTTGCAAAAGTGCATGCATGCCTATTAGTATTTCCTTCTTTCCCTCCTTCCTTCCTTCCTTCCTTCCTTCCTTCCTTCCTTCCTTCCTTCCATCC
>VWZE01017636.1:142047-162556 GCA_013396675.1 Eubucco bourcierii
TTGTTGTTCTGACTGTTAAAAAAGAACAAGGAGAGACAAAAAAATTCTCCATGGATTCTTGCATGCTGAAACGCAGTATTTTATCCCAGTAACTCATTCAGAGTACTAGGAAATACTATTAGTATTAGTACAAGGCTGACAAGAGGGTGCAAAGATTAGACACACCCTGCAAGGAAATGTCTTAAAAATAAGATAGAGCACAAAATCTGGTGAGCTGAGCACTATAGAAATTTATCTCATCCTTTTAGCTCTGTTGTACTTTTACAGAGAATATTTCAATGCCTGTTTAGCCATCAGCGCTTGCCCACATGCTCAGTGTGGGGCAGGCAGGTTATAAAGCCCAGTCTTCTGCAAGCAAATTAATAATGTTGTGCTCTGCATCTCTGTAAACAGAGCACTGCAGCCAAACTTGTGTTCTCTTTCTTAAATACCACTTTTAAGCCTCAAAAGAATTCAATATTCAAGCTTTTGCTGTTGCCCAAGAAAGCTAAAAATGAAAACTAAGATTCTCATATGTTCAGGGGCAGAGTCTTTGGGACTCAGTAAGACTGTCACTCACTCAAAGCTCTCTTGGCAACAGCTGGAGAGAGACAGGCATTTCTGAGAGCCCTTCTTGATCAAGTTTATTGTCTCAGAAAGTCTTTCATGAAACTATTGCAAATTATATATTCTGGCTGAGAAGCTAGGAACATGACAAGGTGGTCTACAGCAAAATGCAGGCCATGTGATCTTGGCACAGTTCAGCTCAGGACATAGTCCTTCAAGGAAAGTCTCTTTCTTCCTATTTGGATGACTCAAAACCCAGCACCCTTGTAATCGATGAACTATGTAGGGTCCCCAGATAACATTTCATTAGATTAAATAGTTTTCTGGAGAGTTTTTAAGAGCCTAAACAACAGAAACCCAATTTAAAATGTCTCTGAGTCCGTATTTGTGTCATTACACTCATCATGTTAGAAACTCTTGGATCAGTCTGTAATGCAATAACTAAATTTCATCCCCTGTGGATTTTGCCTTCAGAAATGGGCATGGAGGCACATAAACTCCTGAACTCTTGGAAGTCTGTTAATTTCTGACTGGTGGCAGCTGTTAAGTGTCCAGACACATGATATTATCAACACTTTTATTTTACAATATTTTCAGACCTGAAAGATTAACCAGGAGTGGTAGTGCTAAGCTATCTGCATCCACCTTCCTGCCACAGAGCAGATGTTGTGTCAAAAGATGAGCCTGCCTTTGCATTTCAGCTAGTGAGATTCATCCATGGGAGTGGATGGTCATAAACCTGCTGCTATTTCATGGTGCTAAACAAGAAATCCAAGATAGTGGATTCAGGAACTCAGCAAAAGACCATCAAGAAAGAAGATGCTGACACTTACCTAGAACGAATGTTTCTTTAAGGGTGTCTGTTTTCTCCTGCCATTTTCTTTACATATAGGGCCTGATCCATTTCTATACTGCTAAGGCCTTTGGAGTCAGTGAGAAAAGCTCCCCCTGATTTCATTGAGCATTAGAACATATGTCACCTGAATCAGAAAAATGGCAATACTTTCATTGTGAGAAGGAATTGCTATGATGTACATAAATCACAGTTACTTAGAGAGCTGGTGTGATTCAAAGCCTTGCACAAAACCTATGAAGTCAACAGAAATCTGTCTACTGCAAAAAGCTTTCAGAACCTTTGTGTCTTCCCTTTTGCAATCTTTGAGTATCTTTGTTTCATCTTAACAAGAGAGCTTTGCAAGGTTTACAATACACTCTGTAATGTATTATATAGTACAGTGTTATTTACCAAGCCAATGACCTGTCTGTTCCTGGCTGCAGATGCTGAGCTGTTTGGAACATATGTACCACGATCTTGGGTTGGTAAAAGACTTCAACATCAATCCTATCACATTAAAGAGGTGGTTGGTAAGTATTTAAAATTCCTAGCATTTGCAATTTTTCTAATTTAAAAATCAGTAAACAAAGCATTTGGTCATGGAATTAGCATTACTGACATGATAACCCCCCTGAAAACAGTCAATCTATACAAATTCTTACAACCTAAGCAATGTTTGCATTCTTGGGGTAACATGACATTTTTGTTACAGCTTCACATTTGTTGGCTGAGTTTTCTGTTACTGAAAGCAGTTCATTTCTGATGAATGCTCTTTGTACCTACTGTAAAGGGAGATGAGATGCATGTCTTCAGATATGGCCAAAAATTCCCATATCTGCAATAATGGCTTAGATGTCCTAAATCACGAGGAGTAAAATAAATAAGGCAGGAAGGAAAAGGAATTGCTGAGAAGTTAAATTCTTTTCCTTGGTCTTGAATCTTCAGAATGTTGCAGATATACAAGACATCATAAAGATGAGATCATACCAAAAAGTGAGGTGTTTAAAGAAGAAGAACAAGAGTATTTTAAAACCAATGTTATCAGGTCCCAAGGAGAGTATAAGAATTTGCTAAAAAGCTGAAAAAACGGACAAAAACTCAACATGTTTCTGGAGGACTGTATGAAAGTAAAAATGTTACACAGTGTTTAAACAGCATCTAGGGGACACCCCAAAGAATGTGTCTGGAGCGTGTGACCTACAAGTAGCATTTGAGGGAGCTGGAGTTGTTCGATCTAGAGAAGAGGAGCCTGAGGGGAGACCTCATTTGTCTCTGCAACTACCTGAAGGGAGACTGGAGTGAAGAGGGCCCAGCCTCTTCTGCTTGACAGGAATGGTTACAAGCTGCACCAGGGGAGATTTAGGCTGGATATTAGGAAATAGTTATTCACTGAAAGGGTTATCAAACATTGGAATGGTCTGCCCAGTGCAGTGGTGGAGTTACTACTTTGGTGGTGTTGTGGTCCTGGCACTTAGGGACATGGTTTAGTGCCGACGTGGTTGGACTGGATGATCTTTGAGGTCTCTTCCAACTGGTTATGTTCTGTGATTCCATGATTCTGAGTTATGGTTTGTACAACTTCCATCTCTAACTGATAAATGGATTGAAACAATGATTGAAGGTATTGTTATGTGAAGCTCATTATACAGATGTTTCCTGTGATTCCTGTAGCAAAGCATTTTATCTCACTAATCTCTTTTGGTTGCCTGAAGAGTATGGGCAGAATAGGAGGAACTGTTTTACATGCTTGGTGTATACTCCTAGGGTGGCCTGAATGAATTCCACAAATTCAGAAAGTGACTAGAAAACACAAAGCAAACACTGGATTCATCCTATCACAAAGAATAGCAAAAGTAAAAAGCACCTGAGCACCAACACACGCTGGGCAGTGACAGTCACTGCTTGGAGTGCTGCTGCTGGCTGAAGCGAACAAGACATGAGGCTGATCGGACTGGGATAAGAGACAAAATGAACTGTTTTCTCCATATGTCCACAGAAGGGCACGAGGCTTACCTGGAATTTATACCTAGGACTGGTTAAGTCTTTCCAGAAAAATGGTATGATTACATTAAGTGAGATATAAAAAATGACCGAGACCTAGGAAATCTCTCCTCAAAGAAGGCAAATGAAAAGCTCAGTATTACTGACCTTAGAAAGCAGCTGAGCAGAAAAGCTGGAACGAAACTCAATACAGTCAAGGCTAGCATAGTGTAGATAAAACAGAAAATTTCCTCCTCCTGTCTCACAGCCTGAAAACATGGCAACACAAGGTGATATGTCAACACACATCAACATGCCACCCACACATAGGACTGCAGGCAGCTTCCTGTTAGCTTCTATCTCCAAGTAATTTGTTTCCACTAGCATTTAAGGCAGCATTGTTTTGAATGAGGGGAGTTTATTACGTATTTTCTGTAAAGGTAAGACAGGGTAAGATTTCTTCTCTTAAACACTGACTTTGCAGAAATAAAGATGATTTTTAAAAGCCCCAAGAAAAACCCACCTCATGCAGATGCTTGCTTTCTTGCTCCCACATCCAGTGGCTTCAGAAATGTTCCAGAAAGAGGAGGAAAGGATGACTAATACAGCCCTTCAATGGTCTGAGTCAGGAGTCCTCTGGGGTGCTCTGGGCTTCACTACTGCATGTATATATTGCATGCATGCAAACATTACATGCATGCAATGTTGTATGGTGCCTAGATATCATAGAATCATAGAATCATAGAATGGTAAGGTTGGAATGGACCTCAAGGATCATCTAGTTCCAACCCCCTGCCATAGGCAGGGACACCTCCCACTAGTACAGCTCACTCAAGGCCTCCTCCAACCTGGCCTTGAACACCTTCAGGGAGGGAGCATCCACGACCTCCCTGGGCAACCTGTTCCAGTGTCTCAGCACCCTCACTGTAAAGAACTTCCTCCTAACATCCAGTCTAAATCTCCCCTCTGCCAGTTTAAACCCATTGCCCCTTGTCCTGTCGTTGCAGGACCTTGTAAATAATCCTTCCCCAACCTTCCTGTGGGCCCCCTTCAGATACTGGAAGGCTACTATCAGGTCCCCTCAAAGCCTTCTCTTCTCCAGGCTGAAGAGCCCCAACTCTCTCAGCCTGTCCTCATAGGAGAGCTGCTCCAGCCCTCTGATCATCTTTGTGGCCCTCCTCTGGACCCACTCCAACACTTCCATGTCCATATGACCATGATGTCCATGTTGGAGGCTGCAAGATACTGTCCACTGCCTATGCTCCTGGCTGTCAACCATATTATGCCATTAGCTATTAACTTTAAAATAATGTCACACACTTCTAAAGTCCTTGCTGCAGAATAATATGAACAGCTTTTGCAATGAAGTCTCCAGACATTAAATAAGCATATTGAAAATCCTCAATTCTCTTGACCTTATTCAGAGCACTGAGGCTTCCTAAAAGTTATATCTCAAGCTGAATGGACCTCGATGGGACTTGAGGACTCTTGAAGTAAAATTCACTACTTAGCTGGAGAAGGAGACATGAATTCTGTTTGTGCCATTAATTCAGGCTCAGTAACTGAAGCATAAGAACTCTCTAGGGTCTAGGCTACAGAGGATTTAGCAGAAGGAGTTCAGCAGTGCTGCTGATGCTTGGCTGTTTTGTGCAGAACAGGATACCAAAAACTACCCAGTGTACTGGAAGAGTGACTGTGACATTAACCCAGCTGTGCCTGACCATAGCAAAGACATGTGGAAAGACAAGTTTTAGCTTGCATTTGTAACAAAGGCACATAGCCAGGATCTGTAGAAAGTTAAACCACACAAAAAAATCAGAACCTTATGGCTATATGGCTAAATATCTCCCATGCTGCCCAGTGCTGGAAATCCACAAAGGTGTGCTAGTGCATGTGCGTTCACACCCTCACTTTGCCAAGCAGCACCTCCCAAAATATCAGCTCTGAGCATTTGCAAAAGAAATAATAACTGCATTTCAGCCCTGAAGATTTCAAAGCTGTAATTTACATTCAGCAAGAGAGGGGAATGAGGATGTACTTTGAGGACTTTACACACCCTAAAGTCACCATTTAACTACTGCATGGGCTGAAATACAAATTCAGTATGAGATTCTTGTCTCAAGACTGGGATGCACTTGCAGCTGTGCTAAAGTGTTCATTCATTTATAGCTGGTATTGAGAGAGAAGTTGCTATGAGCTTCACTAGCTGACAAATTCTTGAAAGGTAGTAGTCTCTCACCCTGTCCCAAGAAGACAAGAGAGTGTCAGGGAGCCTTGTGTCGTCACTCTGTCCTAGCAGAAGATAATACTGGGCTCCACAGAGCTCCCATAGGGCTATACAGTGCTTCCAGGGAGGTTGGCAAGTGTGTGTGCAATGATGTTTTTATAAAGAAAGAGCTCTTCTCCCTCTGATTGTTTCATTCCCTCTCTCTGCAGCTGTGCATTCATGACAATTACAGAAACAACCCTTTTCATAATTTCCGGCACTGCTTCTGCGTGACCCAGATGATGTACAGCATGATCTCACTCTGCAGCCTCCAGGTAGGACCCCCACCTCAATAGGATCACTCCAGTTCCATCATGGTACACATATTCATGCACTGAGCACAATGGATGCTCAGTGGATCACTTCTATTGCAAAATGGGCCACCATCTTTCTAGCAGGTGATGAGCTTCCCAGTAGCTGCACTTGCAGTAGCTCACTTAAGGAGAGGTTGTGCATTTCCACCTCTGACTGCCAACTCAGTCATCCCATCCCCGGCCCCAAGAACCTGCACAGCTTTCTGAGTCTGCTAGGAAGTTACCTCCACCTCCTGGATGTCCCAAATTTGTACACTGGAGAACTTTTGACACCCTGTATCAAATATCTATGAGTCAGATCCAGAAACCTGCTGAATTACAGTCTGTAAATATGGTCTTCTTCTGTGACACAAAATGCTCGCACAAGAGGTTTTCTCCAGAAGTGTTTTGCACCTGGGTAGG
Source organism: Eubucco bourcierii (assembly GCA_013396675.1). Lineage (NCBI taxonomy): Eukaryota > Metazoa > Chordata > Aves > Piciformes > Ramphastidae > Eubucco > Eubucco bourcierii. The sequence goes on from VWZE01017636.1 coordinate 148,391, forward strand.
CTAAAGCAATTAATGCCTTGCATGTACTGCATGCAAGATCCAAATCTGACCTGTACTTTGTCCAGAACTATAGGCATCATTTATTTCCACTGACTGAATAACTGACCGTGTTTATATATTAATTTCACTGCTGTACAAACCAGTTTAAAATTGCCTTTCTTCCCCATAGTAAAACATCTTGTTACTGGCTTAAGTCTATTTCCTTGCCAATAAGAGAAATGAAGGAAATGAAGAAAGACTTGCTTTAATGGAAGTTCATCCCAGAAGCTGTGGGAACACAATACTTAATTTTTCTCCCTCTTCATAACTTCAATTACTGCAGAATGCAATTGTAACAAAGCTATCTTCCAGCCCTCCCTTAACTAATCAGTATGCTTCAATGAACATGAGACTATGCTAATACCTCAGTGCCTTTATATGATCTCTACAGTAAAAGCAAGTTTCAAGTAAATTGCCTCCTTGGGGCTGCTGTTATTTAATGCAACAGAGGCAAATCTGAGTCATTTGTAGTGGAAGGGATGGCAGAATTCTTTTTCTTGAGTGCATTAAATTGATCTATGGAAAAAAATATTTCCTTTTGCTCACATTTGCATGGGGATAGGAGGAATAGAAAACATAAGACTAGGTTAATATTTTATATTTTACAGGAGAAATTTTCCCAAATTGACATCTTGATTCTCATGACTGCAGCAGTATGTCATGACTTGGACCATCCAGGCTACAACAACACGTGAGTCTATATCTTGTTTTCTCTTCTCTTCAAGTGTACTGGGAAGGCAACACCAGCTGGTATTACTGGTGGATTAAGTTTTCCTTCTGGCAGCTGGAGCTGCACCTTCCCCCAGTGCCCTGCTGTTCACTCACATGGGGACAAAAGCAGAGTTTCATGTAGAAAACTGAGGTCTGGGTTGGGGTTGCCAGCTGTCCTTGGCCCTGTCAGGAAAGTGGTTTTTCAGATTTCCATTCTACTTTTCTCTCCAACTGAGAAACAGGGTAAAATATTTTAGACCTGGGAGAGAAGACATAAATGATTATAGCTCTATCAGCTGAAATGAAATTATTATGCTAAAATGCAAAGGGTGATTCAGCTTACACATTATTTCATAATTATAAATCCAGAAGTGCACATTATTCAGCTTATTATCACATGAGGAAATTAGAATTGTCGACCTCTGGACACTTCTGTCTGTATGTATGTGTGTGTGAAAAAGAGAGACAGAGAGAATCTAATTTATTTGTAGCATTCATTAAATAAGGACTGAACCCAACTCTGACTGGGATGAGTGAGAATCTCTCAATTAACATTAGTAGGGGTTGAATGAAGCCCAGACAATTCCTTCTGTGCTTGTTCTATGTCATTTTTAAGATACAGGGATTTGCTGAAATAAAATAAATTAAACCAAACAAGATTAAAAAGCAACAAAAGAAAACAAAAAAAAACCAAAACCAAACCAAACAAAAAACAAACCCAAAACACCCAACCCACCAAGAATATACAAGGGAATAGTGTCTGAGAAGACATTAAAGTAAAATCTATCTTCTCTAAAAGTCTGACTTAGTATTAACAATCAAAAAACAAACTGCAAGTAATTATCAATGCAGTAATTGTTCTTCTCAGTCATGCCCAATGACAGGACAAGGCGTAATGGGTGGAAGCTGAGGCATAGGAGGTTCCATGGAAACATGAGGAAACTTCTCTGTGAGGATGACAGAACACTGGAACAGGCTGCCTTGGGGGGGGTGGGGGTGTGTGGGTGTGTTTGTGGAGTCTCCCTCTCTGGAGATATTCAAGATCCGCCTGGATGCATTCCTGTGTGATCTGGTATAGCACATCCTGCTCTGGCAGGAGGGTTGGACTGGATGATCTTTTGAGGTCTCTTCCAGCCCCTAACATTCTGTGATTCTGTTGTTCTGTGTAATTGAGTAAGTGCTGAAGAATGTCAATAAAAAGCAAGCAGCAGGGTGCATGTCTGCAGGAGCTCTCACCGATTTTCTTCACATCAGCTACCAGATAAATGCACGAACGGAGCTTGCGGTACGCTACAATGACATCTCTCCACTGGAGAACCACCACTGTGCTGTAGCTTTCCAGATCATTTCTCAGCCAGAATACAACATTTTCTCCAATGTCAACCAGGACCAGTTCAAACAGATAAGACAGGTATGAATGCTGCTCCCATCTGCATTCTACAAACTGTTCCTGAAGACATAACCATGCATAGAGTTTCCTGCTGTACAATGCGAGCAAATCATTCTCCCTAGAGGAGAGGACTCAAAATGCCCCTCACACTGAAAGGATCCAAGAGGAATTCTTGGAAAACTTCCACACTGCCACTCCCTGGAATGTCTTGCTGAGAAGTAATGAATATATCCTGACTTTCAAACTCACTATTTTGGGGGTATATATATATACATATATAAATACATACATACATACATATCTGTATATCTGTATATCTGTATCTATGTGGATATGGTCTATAGAGAGAGCAAATTAGCTCTGACTGGGAAAAAATTAGCCTCTCAAGGCAATAGTTTTTGCTTTAAGAGGACATTGCATTAATTTCAAAAGGGGCTCCAAACCAGGAAAAGATTTACAACAGCAGACCACTTGTACTGTTGTTCAAGAGGCTCTGGTGGACTAGGAGGCATCACAGTTATCTCTGAAACAGTGAACAATGCTACAATGACCATTAGAGCACTAAGGGCCAAAATTCAGTCTTATTTTCCATGCTACACCTTCCCTACTCAACAAATGAAACAGCAGACCAGTGTGAGGGTTCAGATATCAGTCTGGTTGAAGTTAGTAATTCTGCTAGAACATGGGAAGCAGATGTGAGCCCCAAATGGATACATCTGCATGAAAACCTGCAGCTTTAAATTCAGGCTTTCTGTTGTGGTTTGGATTTTCACCCTAATACATTGAAAATTTACCCCTAGAGTAGATTCACCACACTACTCAGAATTTTGGAAGTTAAATGAAATTATATTTACAAAGGTAGACTAAATATAAAAGTATAAAAGATAATAAACACATACAGGACAAGTTTGCATATATTTACAGTTCAGTAAATGATACAATACTCCCTTGTACAATATTTCAACTCTCTCTTCCTCCACCTCTGGGCACAAAGAGGTCCAGGGGCTGTGCACAGCCAGCCTGCTCCTCCCTCCTGTATACCTTTCACCAGTCCAAATAACTAGGCAGCAAGGTCAAGACAGGCAAGCAGCAAGCAAGAAGAGTCATAAAGAGACAGAACACTCTGTGAAACTAAACCGTATAGAAATTTGCAAAAACAATGAAACCAAATAAATTTCTCTCTGTTAGCCTCTTAGAGAAATTTGTCCAGACCCTTACCTGAATTCTCTGGAAAGATCTAATTTTTATTTACATTTAAGCATAACCTCAGAACAGTAACACTTTCCCATCTTAAGCTTTGCATAGCAGGAGGACACAGAGTTCCTAACACATTGGCTGCATCTGTGTGTTTCAAAGCCCTTAACCCAAGGAGAATGAGCACAGAGGACATCCACAGCTACTGATTTTTGCCTCTTCCTAGGGTCCACTAAGGGTCAGCAGCAAAACCTGTAGTGCTTTCCAAGGACCCAAAAGTGGATCCTGGCAGAGTGTGGTTTTTAACATCCTGAAGTACAGTTTACTTTTCCACAATTAGTCAGTCGGAAAAGAAAAACCCCAATGCCTCTGGAATATTACACCAGTGTTAAAGATTGATCCAACCATGATCTTTATACCATGAACTCTTTATTGCTCTCAGTTTGCTTGGCAGCTTCAAGTCAGAAAATTCCCCTTTTGATGTCAACAATGTAAGGGATCTGAGGAGCTTTGTGTGTAACCATACTTGGCTCTGCAACAGGAGGCTTTGTAAAGAATGTTGAGCTAATATGTGAATATGTTTTCTTTGCTAGGGGATAATTACATTAATCCTGGCTACAGACATGGCGAGACATGCAGAAATACTGGACTCTTTCAAGGAAAAAATGGAAAATTTTGATTACTCCAATGAAGAACACATGACCTGTGTAAGGAGGCTTTGTTGGTTATTAATTTTCTGTGCATAGTGTGAAAGCTTGTAGGTTAAATTTGTTTGTTTAAAACCCAAGATTCAATACACATTATCGAAACCAAATCCTTCTTACATCCTCTGCCCCACCACCAAGTATTACAATTTGGAAGTGCTCTGTATAAAATAGATTATTCCAGCTTTAGAAATCCTGGAGTCTCATCAAGAAAAAATAAAATTAAAAATCACTCTGTCAGGATTACAAATCCTTGTTATCCATTACACGGGGGGTGGGGTGGTGATGGTAAAAAATATCCACAAAAGTACAAACTCTAATCTTCTATGCCTCGTAATCCAATCGTCTTTGATGCCCAGAGAAGCTTCTTCCTCACTTCCTCTGAGTGCTACACAGACAACTTCATGGTCATTTGTAGTGGAATCTCTTCATGCAGCAGAGAAGATCATGTCCCACTGTGACACATCTCAGTGCTACAGAGAGGGGATACAGACAGGGTAACTGAGAGAGTGGAAAATAATCTGGATCATTTAAGACCTACTGTCCTTTCTGTTTGAAAATACATTACCTCCCACTGCATTATAAAAACACAGATTCTGGATGACAGGGGAAAGGGCTGGCAATAAAACTGCTCTAGTAAAATGGTTTCCTCTTTCAGCTGAAGATGGTGCTGATAAAATGCTGTGATATCTCCAACGAAGTCCGCCCAATGGAAGTAGCAGAGCCCTGGGTAGATTGCTTACTAGAGGAATATTTCATGCAGGTAAGAATGAGGGAGAGATGCAGCTGCACAAATTGCTTCTGAATCCCACCTCTGCTACAGGTGCTCTGCTGGCCGACAACCCAATCTACCTCTAGGATGGAAAGGCTCCTTTAGCAGAAAGTGTGAGAAGGCCATTAGCAAGAAACTCTGTTCAGGAAGCAAGTGAAATGCAACTGACTGTAATTAGCAGGTGAAAGGCTATAGCAAACTGGAAGTCCTAGTGCTATCAGACTGAAGCTTGCTCTCTGTGAAGTGATGACCTTGCAAGTTTGTTTGACATATAAATAATTTTTGAGAGCAAGAGCAGTGGCAAGAGATAGTTGTCAAGTAAAATACATCAAACGTCACACAGGAAGTAGTGTTCACTGCCCGTGAATATTTGCCTAAAGAGAAAGCAGAAAACTTGCTGAGGTGTGCAAATTCAGATTTTAAGGGTCTCAGAGCATTGTTCCTCACTGGATTCCCAGATGGACGTAGTTTCTGATAGCTTAAAAAAGGATCCCTGAAGAGAAGCACTCAGCTCCCTCCAGCACATGAACTCCCAAGCACTGTGTACGTGCTGCAGCAGTGGAATTCTCAGGAGACATAGAGCTGCAATGCTCTGGGGATGAGATGCCAGAGCTTTCTTATGTGTTTTGTTTATACTGTGATAAGATGCCTGCTGAGAAGGGCTTTTCACAAGACACAGATGCCTCTGATGATATGTCACTCAGTGTTCACTGCATCTGTAGCTTTTTATTCAAAATTACAGTGTTTGTGCTCTTTACTGGTTGAAGTCACCTAGAAAAAGACCTATTATTGAGAGATACAGCCTCTTGTATCATGTCTATTTTGCTTGTGAAATGTGTAACCTCTTTGCACTTGAACTCACAAAGAAACACGGAGCTGTGTGGTCAGGTAAACTCTCTACAGTCAATGAAATTGTTCTCATTTGACCTAGCTAGCTGAAACTAGTTTTAATCACTAATGAAGAAGGATACGTAATTTCTGGTTGAATACCTGAAAATAAGCACTCTCTGGAGAATGATGAGGAAATCAAAGACCTTCTCTTACAGAGCAGTAAAAAGCATTACCACCTTTCTGAATGCTCAGAAACATTTTACCTCACAAGTTCCACGGACTTGCAAAGAGAAACAGGTGGCCTAGTTGTTCTGTAAACCTAGAGATGAATGCTTTCGTGCCAGCACTGTGCAGCTGTGACTGGGGGGAGTGCTCTTTATTGAGGTGCACGCACTCAATAAAGCAGGACGCATTCACCTCATGGAAGCATTTTGTTATGCTATCTTCAAATACCACTGAGATCTGTATCCAAAGTCTACTGCTCTTTAGCTAGTGACCTGCTTAGTACATTACATCACATCACAGGCTTTTAGCCAAGATTAATATTGATTAACTCTGGATTTGTTCTAGAGCGACCGAGAAAAATCTGAAGGGCTTCCAGTGGCACCATTCATGGACCGTGATAAAGTGACCAAGCCCACAGCACAGATTGGCTTCCTGAAGTTTGTTCTCATCCCCATGTTTGAGACAGTAACAAAGGTAAGTCACTCAAGGCCACAAGCAAAACAGGAGGCATAAACAGCTTCATTGTGTGCTCCAACAGGTGTTCAGTAAGCCAAGGGAATGGGGATGTACAGTTCACATCCTGCCTTTCACCCTGTATCTAGCAGGGACAAATGAATGAACACAAAAGGAAATGTTGATGTTCTTGTTTTCACCTAGCTATTCCCAGAAGTGGAGGAGGTGATGCTTCAGCCCCTTTGGGAATCCAGGGATCGCTATGAGGAATTAAAACAGATAGATGATGCTATGAAAGAGGTGAGCTCTAAATATCTCTTTGATAAAGCAAATACTATGATTGAATAAGTTGAACATTGTAACTTAATAGCAACTTCATTCTGAAATAGTAGGAGTGCCTATGGCATAATCATAGTGATGAAACACATTCACCATACTTGGCTGGAGAGAGGCATGTACCATACACAGTAAATGTGCACAAGAGTGTGTCCTCGCAGAGTCCACCAGGATCCATGCAAATACAACCATGGGAGTCACTTCCAAGGCAGGGACATGGAGACAAAACCCGGAGATAACAACCTGAACACTCTAGCAAACAATTCTTCCTGGAGGGAGCTACATTTCCCTGTGAAGGAGTTAGCCTGGGCTAGATTGCAACAAAAATGTCCTGGGGTTAGGCAGTTCAAGGTACTAAAGCACCAGTGTTTAGAAGAACTTTCCATTCACGTGTCTATTATCAAGGATGTGTTTGAAGTTTTATGAGGAATTACTCCCTCATACACAGCACCCAGGAGGATTAAACACACAACCAACAAAGACACTTTATGGCACAGACTGAGTGGGGATCTCCACGTACAGAGTTTCTCTCTTTTTGACCCTTAGCTTAGGAGAGGTAGTATATACATGTAAGCACACTTGCTGTCTCTGGCCATCACTGCACTAGCCCCAGGCAGGGCAGAGACAAAGGCCCAGGCACTGGAAGCAGGTCCCCTGTGCCCACAGTGCAGCAGCTGGCATGCTGGTGCAGTTCCTGCAACTCCCTGCAGCCTATGACACTGGACCTGCACACCTTCCTCTCATACCTCTTTCAGTGTTTGTTTCCCATACTGAGGCAGACAACAAAACCAGCTTAAATGTCATCATAATGTAGAGGTTTTCTGACTTGAGCAAACTGATCATATAGACAGGATACTATCAGTCACTCCGTCATTAAAATAAATTGGGAAGCGGAGCACTGGTTGTGCTGATAGTGTTCATCCCTGGCTGGTTATGGAGAAGAGTAGCTTTCTGGTGTAGGTCCCAACTCCTTTCAAGTGTTTTGATGTAAAAGCCCATCAACAGCACAAGTACTAAGACTAGTTAATCAAAGAGCACATGTATTTAGGACACTAAGTTATGAAGAAGAAAGTATTTTAGAAATGTGTCAGTTTAGAGAGGAGTGTTTCTCAAAAGAGAGAAGAATGACTCTAATATGACTGCCAGGCTTTCTGAGTACTGTTCATCTCTCAAGCTGAGCTGAGATGTTACTTCTGATTTACAGAAGTTGTCAAAACAGAAGCTCTATACAAACAGATGAAGCTGTAATTATGCTGTATTGGCGCAAGGGATTCTATGAAAACAGGAGCCGCCCAAACTCAGAAATCTCCTGAAACACAAGGAATTACTTAATAATTTGAGAGCACAGCATGGCAGATAATGAGAAAGTCTAAGTGCCATTTACTCAGGACACACACCCTTAGCTTTTTGCATGAAAAGTTGCCTGTGGTATACAAAGCTGCTGCCTGTTCTATCCTTAAAAATGCTGCATATGCTCTGTGCAGGAATGAGTGTTGAGTTCACAGCAGAAGTGGAAAGAAGCACTGTGTGAGTATTAATCCTGCTTTGCTTTTCATTTCAGCTGCAGAAAAAGAAAAGTGAAAGTTTGACCACCAGCAGTATTGAAAAGTGAGATGAGAAAACAAGCCTTTGAGAAAACAAGCCCTAAGGTTATTCTGGTTTAGAGAAATGCTGCATTTGCCAAACAGACGTGGTGGCTACATCAAAATCCAGCTGGGACCATATATCTGGAGAGGTGGCACACATGGACGTCCTGCCTGCCTGCCTGCCTGTCTGCCTGCCAGGGCTCCTTGTTTACGGCTTGCAGCCTACTCACACTGGCACTGTTGATGTTGGGCACCGAGGGCTCTCTGACATGCCCCACCACAGCCCCGCCCCCAAGCAGGACTTATGCTGTGGATGCTGCACAGGCTGCAGCACAGCTCAGACCTTCAGTAGATTAGCCTTTTTCTGTGCCCACACTGACTGCGGTCTGCAGAGACAAAGCAGAGTTTAGCTAAGAAGCCTTTCCTGGAAAATGATCCACTGGTATCTAACAATGAAAGAAAAAGCTGGTTTAGTCAAAATACTATCTATATGTGTGCAACAGTATGCTAACTACAGCATAGCTTAACAGATGCTTCTATTCTGACAGGGATCCTGGCATACGTTTTTGTTTGCCTAGTAGACCCTGATGACACATTTCTCCACATTATTCTCTGAACTTTATAGTGTTCAGGTACATTCAAAAGCCCAGCATACTGGATACAATTTTTTTTGTTTGTTTGTTTTCTACACTAGAAGAAATTTAAACAAACCTTAATGAGTTTGCAGTTCTGCTTTGTGGCCTGGCACAGCTAGACACGATGGGATCCCTCAGCACAAGTGAAGAAGGGAGCACAAAGCTGAAACCACTGAGCAAGCGTATTTTCATCCTGGTGGATGTGAAAAAAGCAACAACAAGAAAAACCCTTTAAACATGTACAGGTTTTGCTTTTGTTTTTGTTTTGTTTTGTTTTGTTTTTTTACTTTTAAACTGACCTGCTAAATAATATATTCTTCTACAGAAAGGGGAGTTGTACTTGTTTTGTTTTGCATATATGTTCATGTGAGAGCTGTCTCTATTTCTAAAGACAAATATTTTCATAGAATCATAGAATGACTTAGGTTGAAAGGAACCTTAGAAATCATCTACTCCAACCTCCCTGCCATGGGTAGGGACATCTCTCAGTTAGACTTGGCTTCTCGAGGGCCTCATCCAGCCTAGCCTTGAACACCCCCAGGAGGCAGACATCCACAACCTCCCTGGACAGTCTGTTCCAAGGTCTCACCACCCTTGTACTGAAGAACTTCTTTCTAAGATCCAGTCTGCACATACTCTTCCTCAGCTTAAAACCATTCATCTTGTCTTATTGCTAGACACCCTTATGAAAAAGTCCCTCTCCATCCCTCCCGTAGGATCCCTTCAGGTATTGGAAGGCAGCTCTAATGTCCCCCTGGAGTCTTCTGTTCTCTAGACTGAACAACCTCAGATCCCTCTGCCTATCCTCATAGCAGAGGTGTTCCAGCCCTTGGATCATCTTCGTGGCCCTCCTTTGGACTCACTCCAGCAGTTCTGTGTCCCGCTTATGATGGCCATACCAGAACTGGATGCAGTCTTCGAAGTGGGGTCTCAAAAAAGCAGAGTATTCAGAATGAATATAAGGTAAGGGGCTGTGAAGGAGGAGGAGAGGGACAGTTCTTAATGAAGCTTCAGAAACATTTTTTGTTGTATACTTGCATCATAAGTGCAATACCAAAAAAGCTTGTAAAAGTTGGGAACCAAGCTCTGCCTCGAGTTAAAGCCACACAACAAACAGCAGGCAATACTGTGGTCAGCTTCTGTGCATTGCCTTGCCAAAGAGAAGGACAGAAGAAATCCTCCTTTCTTGCCACAAGAGGCAAGCCACTGCCATGCCGCTCACTTGCTTCTGGTATCTCCCACTGGGGAAAGGTCATCTTCTCTGGATGTTTCAGCTGACAGGATTGGTTCCTATCACAGCATGCCTGCTGCAACGAGTGATTCATGTGCATCCTGGCTTTCCTGCATGCCCTCCACTGGTAGCCATGGGCACACAGCCAGTGAAGCATCATGTATGTTGCTCTGTTCCTCCTTGGCTCCATTCCTGAGGCTGCCACATCAGCTTTGCAAAGCATATTATTAATAAGGGTAACACTGGGAGCCAGGCACCCACAAAGTCCAAAGCCACACACGTTGGCTTAGCCTGTTTGTCAAAAAAGAAATGAGATGAGTAGGTGGGGAGGTCAATCTTCTAAGGTAACCTTGCTAAGGTAACACCTTAATAAGCTCAGCCTCTGTGGTGGGTGTCTAGTACCAAGCTCATCTCTGAACAACAATCCCTGCCTCCTGCTCTGGAAATCCAGAGTTATTCTCCTGTTGTCCCACATATTAATTCAGAACTGAATTGGTTTTTGGTCTCATTCTTTTGCACGAAACTATTACTTCAGCTACTCTTCAATCTCTCTGGGAGATCAATATTACCTTGAAGCATCCATCCTTTTGCCATCTTCCTGCTTACACGTTTCCAGAGATCCTGGACAGACAAAGAACTAGTTCTTTCTGCTGATGCCTCCTCTACTAAATCTGCCTTCTCTTTCAAACAGTTTTGTGTATGTATGGTTTTAGGCCTTCCATTGCAAACTAGAAAAGGGTCTAATCCCTGGATTTCAACAGTCCCGGGGGACCTCAAAAGAGATGGGAAGTTCCAGGCCCAAGTTACACAGATATCTTTACAAATGGATGAACCAAGTGCTAGTTTTGATCATCCTCAACATTTTGATACTTGGAAGCTGAATCGAATTATGTGGTTTGGGCCTTTCCTCTGTACTAAATCTCAAAATCCAATGCACATTGAGCCCCAGGTTGTTCTGTTGGGGAATTCTTCATTTCTTTTGCACAAGTAAATCAAAATTACAATCTCCAAAAGCAGATGTGCTGTGCAGGAGCTGTAATCAATTACTTAGGATAGGACAAGTCCTGCACTGAGCTACGTAAATTAGATGAGAAAACCTGCTGTAGGAACTTGACCGTACCCACGAAAATTGTATTAAGAGTTAGGTCCTGATAGGCAGTTTTATTTTGGTTGGAATTATTTTCTCTAGCCTAATTCAACCCTAATTCAACCCGTATTTATACATGTGCTTAACTCTTACAAGCCTACAGACTCTGGCATACAGTAGCTAATTGCACAGTGCAGGCTCCTCAGCTTTCTCTAACCAAAGCCCATAGGAGTTTGAGAAAGACCCTTGGTGCTTGCCTTGGATCCATCTCTTTTAAGAGCAACCTGGAAACTGTTTATTAGAAAGATGATCAGGAGATGTTGGTTTAATCCCACTGACATTATTGGAGGTACATTAGAAAAATGGAGAAGGGAACACAGCCCTTCATCAGGGATCCACTAGTGATTGCCATGACACTGTGCAGCTCATTGAAAGAACAGGCAACATCTAGGCTGCTATTCATAGACAGCAGTAAAAGAGACCACATGCAATCACAGCCAGCTATTGGGATAAATGGGAATACCACAGCATTTTCTGATCTTATTTGCCTTTGCAGTATTAGATTTCTAAGAGACAGTCCTCCCAACATATGTTTAACCAAGGGGAATACAAGGCATTCTCTCACAATTCTAGTTTCTTATACTTTTGCTGTAACATTTGATGTTGTGACTCAGATGTAAATTAAAAGATTGGAGAATCCTGGCAATTAGTCCATTAAAATGTCACACATTTTCAGGGTGACATTTAAAAACTACACTTAGTATGAAAACAAAGGGTTTTTTTGAGGCAGCCAGACAGATGTCTCATATGTGATTTAATCTTTTTCTCTCTAACCCAATGAATAAAACTGAATACTGTATCTCAGTGCTGTTGATTCAGTGTATGGTAGGTGCCTTACAGAGACCTTTACATGATCTGCTGCATGCATCTTTTTGGCATCCTGGCAGTGCCACATGCACCCCAGCCTTACATTGCTATTCCTACATTTGTAATCAGATTTTAAAACTATTCCACTCTGTTTAGCTTGGAAAACTAACGATAAGCCCTGGGATTTTGCTTCTTTTCTTTTTTAATGATGAGATCCCACAGCCCCATACTCACTTCATTTTTCAGTATGTCTTTAATAATCAGATCAAAGTCAGGCTATAGTATAATTGCATGTCTTGGGAAGGAAACAGCTTTCTAACAATGTGAATAGCCCCACCGTAGCCAATTTGCAATGAAAATTTAGTGTGTGTTAAATACATGGATTATGTAATACCGAAGAATTATCTGTACCTGGAAGCTGTTAACATCAGTGCTGCCTCCAAGCAGCAATAATAACAGCATCTGTTCCATATGGGAGTGAAGCAGTGCTGGTGTGGACTCTTGAGCTCACTGAGAGAATCACTGTCAGCTAATATTCATTTTTCCAGCTTTAACTGCAAACTGACCCATCCCTCTGGAAACATTTGAAGCATGCCTCACCTTTGTGTCTGCTTTGTGGTATTAGGAGCATAAACAGTTCTTTTTAGTTTCCTGGTTTGTTGTGAAGGTTTCTGTCAGAGACTAGACACAGTGGGGCAAATCACCTATTCTATTACCACCAACTCTCCTTCTTTCACATACTATCACAATCTAGATTTCCTTGTGGCAAGCTGGGGTTCAAAACACAACAACATGCCTCTTAGTCATAAAGAGCACTTAGCCCCAGCCTGCAGGAAGAATGTGTGTGAAAGGATAACCTGATGTAGGGTCATTCTGCTGCTGCTCTGATTCCTGATGTAAAAAAAAAAAGTCCAAGAGTTTGCTCTGAGATCAGGCACATCCCAGCTCCAGGTTGTGGTTCAGAGGAAACTAACCAGGTTCTGCCCTCCTGAGACACCCTTCTATCTGCACAGCTCTCTACCGTGCAGCCCTATTGAGATCAAGGCTGTTCAGCGCTGGAAAAGTGAAGCAAAGGCTTTCTGAAGTGTGTTTAGAACAGCTTGGATGCTGTCTTTCTAGGCAACATGGCAGTGTAGCAGTGATGTTTCCTTTCTCTCAGTAATCTAAGGCAGCATCCAGGTAGAGGTAAAGTTTATACTCTGAAAAACCTGGCTCATTGGAGCCCTGGTTTGTGTGTGGGTGCTATGACAGTGAACAAAATCAATAAGTCTTAATAATAAGCTAGATCTGCAACTGACTTTGAATATCCTCTAGAGTGAGCCACCAGCTCAGGGCCTTTCCTTTACTTTCAGAGAAAACCACCTTTGTAAAGAACTTTGTGTTATTCAGATGTAAAATGGTCCTCACTGCAAAAACCATTTTCAGAAAATATGACTTCATAGAAAAACCTAACCAAGAAAATCATTAAATGTCCTCATAAATGAAGAAACTGTAAAGAACGAGTCAAACCTCTTTTCTTCATGCTCATGTTAAAGTAGACCTGGCTCTTTGTTAGTGGAAGTATGATTTCTCACTATCTCTCACACACACTGTGATGGGTTGAGAAATCACCCCCTAAATAAAATTGAAATCACCAGACTAGCTCAGAAGGTTTGGAAATAAGATAAATTAGGAACTGGCTGGATGTTCACACACAGAGAGTGGTGATCAAGGGCACAATGTCCACCTGGAGACCAGTGACAAGTGGTGTCCCTCAGGGGTCAGTGCTGTTTAACATCTTTGTCAGTGACATGGACAGAGGAATCAGTGCACCCTCAGCAAGTTTGCAGATGACACCAAGCTGTGTGGCACAGTCGACTTGCTAGAGGGCAGGGATGCCATCCAGAGGGACCTGAACAGGCTGGAGAGGTGGGCCCAGGCCAACCTCATGAAATTCAATAAGGCCAAGTGTAAGGTCCTGCACCTGGGTAGGCACAATCCCAAGCACAAATACAGGCTGGGTGGTGAATGGCTGGAGAGCAGCCCTGAGGAAAAGGACCTTGGAGTCTGGGTTGATGAAAAGCTCAACATGAGCCTGCAGTGTGCACATGCAGCCCAGACAGCCA
>VWZE01017636.1:162825-195722 GCA_013396675.1 Eubucco bourcierii
GGCCAGGTTGGACGAGGCCTTGAGTGACCTGTGCTAGTGGGAGGTGTCCCTGCCTATGGCAGGGGGTTGGAACTAGATGATCCTTGAGGTCACTTCCAATCTTAACATTCTATGATTCTATAAAGCTATATTTTACAGCAAGCTAAATTTACAAGGATATACATAAAATAGATTTATATGTATTTACAATTATTTACATTTTAGAAATAATACAGAAATGCAATCCTTCCCCCACCCTGGAGAAACGAAGGCCAGAAACGGCCAATAGCAGGGACTTCTTTGGTGGGAGATCCTGGACAGAGCCACACACAGATCAATATGATCCAAGCAATGCCCATTTATTGCCCTTCATATTCATATTGAATATGAAGATGTATTTATATACCCTTCCAACAGACTGTACAGGCCAGCCCATTACAAAGCAATTGATTAAAATCATTAAGGGACAAGTTGTTGCCCCAGGCAGCTGGCCCAAATCGCCCAGATGCAAACTATCGTGGAATTCTCTAATTGGTGTAAGTCATTAAGGCATGAGCTGTGAGGGAACCAAGGTTCCACATCACTATCTGTTCAAAATGCCCCTTGTTTTGCTTTGGTTCTGGTTGTTTCTCATTCCTCTGGGGGCCACTTGCGGATGGTGTGCTTGGCCCTTCGGATAAACTTTTCATGTAGGCTGTGAAACTTCAGTTCAAAATTAGCAGCTAGCACAGCTTGGATTGCTCACATATCCAGCTAATAGAGAATGTTTCCCTACAGGGGCCAATGCCACCTTCTTCTCTCCTCGCAGATAGAAAACCAGCAAGGCCTCACATGCTATGGGTAAAAGGTTAGTACATGGTGTGGAAGAGTCAGAAAAGTGAAGGAATGTGAAGGTTTGGGAGTTCCCCGCCCACCCCTCCACTTTGTAAAATGACCCAGACTACTAGAACTCAGCCGGCTGGAAGTTAAGTGATGAAGCTATATTTACAGCTCAGCACAATGTACAGCAGATATATACACTATATACAGAATATTTACAGAAATAGACAAGTTAAAGGTAATACAGCAACACGACTCCCCTCCCAGAAATCAGAGACCCCAGGAGGGGCTCCCAACCACCCTTCCACCTTCTCCCCACCCCTGTACCTTACCCCAAGGTTTGCCTTAAGTGCAAGGTAAATTAGGAGGATCAGCCAGGGGGGATAGAAGAAAAAGTGGTTAGTGAGGATTAATCAGCAGAGGAGCCAAGAGGCAGAAACTTCTAGATCGCCCCAGCAGCTCCTGCTCCAGCAAGCAACAGAGAGAGACTGACTTATCTATTGTTTTGGTTAGTGTTCCCAAACAATTCTCCAGCAAGCGTATGAGTGAAGTAGACATCATGATGTTTTCCTTTCACAGCCTAGAGTGTAATTTTCTCTATTAAAATATTCCAATTAGCCTCAAACCAGCACAATGAACAGTGACAGAGCCCAGAGCCCAAGACCCAAGAGAATGTTGTTTATACATTGCCGCTTTATCCCTCTTAGCAAACCAATGAATGATAGAGACTTCATCATTATTATTCTTTTACATCCAACACTCTAATTTATTTACATTCTACACTGAACATTTGGGAACATCCTGATTTCTCTTATTGGAATTTCCCAATAAGCCTTAAACTACTACAGACAGAAAAGCTTTCTGACTATTTTGGCATGTAATCAGGAATTGCAGGTGTGTGTGCATGCACACACGCAACTGACTGCCTTTAGTCATTTCTGTAAAACTGCTCTTGGCTCTGTTGTGAGACAAACTCAGAACCACAGGAAGGTTTGGAAACTAGTTTTGACACAGACAACACTTGCTATAGTATCTCTGAGGGTAAAAGCCTGTTTCCCAAACTGTGTGGAAGAACACTTACTGCCTGGCTGACAGACCCGGTAGATCCTCTGCTGTGAAGGAAGATCCAAGGTGACAGGGACTTGGAGCAGTTGTATTTCTTTCTAGGAAAAAAAAAAAAAAAAAAAAAAAAAAGGAGCTTGCTCTCAGCCTGCCTATTATATTTTGAGCTCAGGACATCTCTAGGTTGCAAAACACAACAAAGAAATCATCACAAAAACATAAAAATGCTCCTCAAAACCTGTGTGCCCCAGCCAAGCCTTCTAGCATGTTGAGCTAATAGGTCCCCTGGCTAACCTCTGGAAGCCTGCTTGTCCCACAGCGCTCACACTACCAATAGCTGTCAGGCTTTGCGGTCACCCCACAGCACACAACTAAGCATCTATCACTAAAGGGCTTGCATTGGAGAACTAAGCAGTAAACCATTAGTTAAGCATGCAACTCAGTGGAAAGGGAGATCCAGACCTGTGCCTGGAATGGCCTTAAACATGCTGAGTCAGAAGATACTGAGTCAGAAGGAGAGATGGCAAGGCCATGACAATGTATAAGGACATAGCATCTCCTTGCAGTTTTTCAACCTCAGATATTACAGGCTTCTCACAGGCGTTCCCACATAGGTTTAATGTTGGGGTACGCATGGCTTGCTGCTGACGTGATATCTCCTGCCGCTTGTATGTTGCCTGACTGCCCCTGTTCCTCATACCTGAGGACTGAAAATGTCCCTCTACAAAGGACTGTTGGTGATGGGCATAGAATCCTAGCACAGCCCAGGCCAGGAGGCACATCCAAAGGCCATTTAGTCCAACCTCCTGTGCAGTCATCAGGGACATCCTCAACTAGATCAGATTGCCCAGAGCCCTGTCGAGCCTTGGTTTGAATATCTCCAGGGATGGGATGGGGCTACAACTCACTTCCCTGGGCAACCTGTTCCAGTGTTCTACTACCCTCATGGTAAGGAATTCGTTCCTAACATCCAATCTAAATCTGCTCTTCTCTACTTTGAAGCCACTGTTCCTCATCCTGTCACTGCAGGCCATTGCAAGCAGTCTCTTTCCAGCCTCCTTGCAGGCCCCCTTCAGGTACTGGAAGGTCTCTATTAAGTCTCCCCAGAGCCTTCTCTTCTCCAGGCCAAACAATCCCAGCTCCCTCAGCCTGTCTTTGTAGCAGAGGTGCTCCAATGCCCTGATCATTTTCACAGCTGTGGACTCTGAGCACCAGAGCTCTTGTGCCCAGCCATGACCAGCACTGACCAGCTGCTGGCATCACAAAGGCTTCAACGTAAGTGCAAATGTCTTGCCAAGCAGAGGCCACATGAACAGGACGCTAGCGCTGAGGTTGTTCTGTTCCTTCCAGCTTTTTCGCAGGGAAGCTGGTTGAGGCTGTTTTTTGAAGAGGAACTTAGTCTTTTGGCTGGATTTTTTTTTTTTTTTTTTTTCCCCCAAGCACTTTTCCATCTGGCTCTGCAGCTCCTGGTATGCTTTTCCAATCAGCATGCTGGAAACATCATAGCCATGTCTGTGTCCTTCTGCAGCCAATGCCTGGGGACCAGCCAGGCTCCCTGTCACACTAAAGGTGCCTTGTCAGGCCTGCACATTTGAGGCCATGGAAAAATGGGCACCAGAGATTGGAATTCCCTCTTGCAGTTTCATTATAAACACAGCCTACAAGTGGGCCTCTGGCCCTGAAAACTGCCTGGTGAGGCTGAACCATTGCCCACATCATGAAGAGCAGCACAGCTCTTGCCATGGGCACCAAGCCCCCAGGGACCATGGAGAGCAAGCTGCTAGTCCCCGGGGAGGCCCTGAGCCTAAGACACTCCAGCAGCCCTCACGGGGGAAAGTGGTGGGAGAAGAGGGAGCAGAGCCAACTCTGGGCCACCATGGAGCCAGGTTCAGCCTGCCCCCTGAGCCATCTCTACCCTCACAGCTCCTCCAGGTTCATAATGGAAGGGAAAGAGGGGAGTGGTGGGGAAAAACCTCCCATGGCCTCACGGCTTTGGGTATAAAAGTTGCATGAATAACAAAATTTTCAGCTTGATGAGCAAATCCTTCCCTCTCCTTCCAAATTTCAGCACTGACTTGAAAGCTTCATGTTCTTTACCAAAAAATCCATAGCTAAATGAAATGAACACTCAGGGCAATGCCTATGTGTTGCTTCATTTTTGAGCCACTATTTTTCTTCTAAATAATGTTAGAAGAAACATTCACCTAATGTTTCTTCTAACCTAATAAAAAATATTAGCTTTAGGTGAAGTCCTCCTTGAAACAAAGAAACCCTCAATGTCAAAGGTTTTCCATCATGTTTTCTCCCTTGCTTTGAAACAACTTGCCCAGTTTGACTTCAGTCTACAGACTATGCCAAGGCCATGTCTGAAATCCCTTCTCTGCTGCCCTTGGGCCCTGCAGAGGACTGGGGNAGATGGACACTGATGTCCCCAAATCTGAGTTGTCCTGGGAGTTTGATGCCTCCTTCCCCAAAGGCAGCTGCACCTCCATTGCTCCCCAGCATCATTGATGGTACAGGGACTCACATGGTGCCACTGGGACTGGTTGGTGGGGTTCAGCTGCAGGGAGATAGATGCTTATCTTGGTGGAGGGCTGAAGAAATATGTTCCTAAAGGTTATAGGATAACAAGTCTAAAACACTGTGTACTTCAGAAAGTTCACCAGGGTGATGTGTGTATCATAAATGACAATTTTAGTTCTTCCAGCCTGCTGGGTTTTTTCCTCACTCAAGACTTTGATCCTCTTTGTCATGCTGGCTACTTTATCTGTTGCCAAAGACAGACCTCCAGGTGTAGTGACTCATGCCATATCATTTGCTTGCAGAGAACATGGCCACTCATTTCAGAGAAGTTGAGCCAAGGCTACAACACCCAGAGCTGCCAGAGGCAGGCCACACTGCCAGAGAAGGGTGGCAGATTTAATCTCTATCTTACAAGGTAGCCTGCATCTAGGGAGATCCTGGTTTGTTGGACTTTGGTGGACAAAAAAGTACAGGAATCTCTTCTTTATTTGTAGTTTCACATTATCTTACCATTTATTCATCCTGTATAGTCATTTATTCATTCACCTATGCTTCACATTGCCCTTTCCACCCATGCAGAAAGCATCAGCTGATGCCTGATCTCTGTACAGTGCTAAGCACCTTCACGAGAGGCTGGGCTATGACAGGTTATCTGCTTCATCTGCTGGTAAGTACATTTCAAAAGCAGAAAGAATGCACTCTTACGGGTGTATCTTATTTTATTTGTGCATTTATGTAATTCTTTTGACTAAAAGAAAAATTCTGAAGGCACAGATAGCAGCACCCACAGTTCTGAACAGTGCTAAATCATAGGCATCCACAGAACTTCATTTAGGCGTTGTACAGAATCAAGGCTCAGAATGTCTTCTGCAGGAAAATACATAAAATTAAATTGAAAAGATTACTAGCTGATTAATATAAAACATTTACTCTGACTAGGATGTTAGAGCTCTTTTTTCCAAATATCAACTATGCAATCTAACTCAGGAGAGTCACTTTTTTTTTCTCAAATCTGATATTCAATCCATTATTCCCAGCATAATAAGCTTACAACACCTATGAATTTATCTCTAGGACAAAGGTCTTTTCTCATCCCAGTTGTTAAAATTTAACTAGGGAGACAATAATCTTCTTGAAAGACACATTGCACCATTGCACAGGGTGGGGGATTCGATAGCGTGACTTGCAAGAGGAACTTGAAGTTTGCAGAGTAAGAATGATGTTTGCAGATAGTAAAAGAGAGTAACAACCCCTGGGACATCCTTTCAAAATACAGGTGAATCCTGTTGTGTGCTGTATGAGAGAATTTGTTCTCCAGACAGTGGGGTCAAAATCAAATTTTGTTTGGCAGATAGGGTTTGCCTGGTTTTTGGGTTTTTTGTTTGTTTGTTTGGGGTTTTATGTTTGGTTTTGGTTTTGGTTTTGTTTTTGAGCTCTGTCATTTAGAGCTTGGTAAAAATTTAGTTACACCAGAATGTGCTCTCTGAATGTACATTTACACACTGCTGTCTTCCTGAAGTTGCATGCAGGTGCCTCCAACTCGTTGCCTGGAAAATCAGCTTTGCTCTAAAGAGATCAGATACTCAAGGGCAGATAAATGAGGCTGGATTAGCCCTGGTGCACATGCACATACTGCCCTTACACTGCTATCCCAGCTGTTGTTGTATTTTTACTGCCAGGTGACTGGCAGCATAGCCACAGATGCGCTGTGCTGTAGGGCATCCTGTGCTGCCTTTGCCCAGACGAGAAGGTATCATGGTAAGCATTAGAGACTGATCTGCAGCCATATTGCCATTTCCCTCAGTGCACAGCAGAATTTTGGGTTGCAAGAAGGGGAATTCATGCTC
The DNA here is from genome assembly GCA_013396675.1 of Eubucco bourcierii. Classification (NCBI taxonomy): domain Eukaryota; kingdom Metazoa; phylum Chordata; class Aves; order Piciformes; family Ramphastidae; genus Eubucco; species Eubucco bourcierii. The sequence continues at coordinate 169,056 of VWZE01017636.1, forward strand.
AAATCTGCCTTCCAAATGGTGCCAACACAAAAAGCTGCACAGCACAACCTTCTGTGGGTGGTAGACATGGCAATGACAAAAGCATCATAACACCAGGGATGGCAGCATGGCTGCGACCTTGCTGCTGTCATTAACATACAGGGTATCTGGCAGCTGCCAGGACTGATTAGCCCCTGCAGCAGGGATGCAGCTATAGCATAAAGAAGACCAAATTTGACACTGTTAAAACCCCCATCTTACAGCCTCAGCTTTGTCTTCAGCTCTCCTTGAGGAGGAAAATGTCACACACTTGAGATTGCGCATGCCTGTTCTGCCAGTGCTGCTAAGACCAGGGGGTGTGAGGCTTAGGAAGGGCAGTGAAATCCATGATGATGCTCACCTGTTGCAACATGTACCTCCTAGAGCAATGGAGCGAAGGGCTAGCACTGCAAAGCCAGAAGGAGACAGGACGTTGGCATCTCTTACGTGGGCTTTACCTGTTAAAAACAAAGCCAAGGACTGTGCGAACTCTGCAGAACAAAGTGCCAGACAGCAGCGTCGCCTACTCAGCTCAGACAATAAGAAGCACTGGTCACCTGGACACAAGAGTTAAATGCCTTCATGCTACTTTTGCAAGTTTGCCAGGCAGCATTTAACAAAGTCATTTCGGCAGCTATTTGCATATACATTCGCATAACAGCCTCATTAGACAAAATTCCAATTAAGCATTCAGTGTATGCAAGAATGGCACCCACGCAATCCTAGCAGGTGTCCTGGTTTATGCTGCGTCATGGCTGTGGTGTTTACATCAGACATGATTAAACCCTCTGATGCCCAAATGCAGCTTCATTAGCTTGTATCAGCTCCATCCATTTCCCACGTTGTCCAAAGCTGAAACCTTTTATCTTCTCCAGTTTCTCATTTGGTCCAAATGATGCTATTATCTACTCTAGTCCGCTAAGAATCCCTTTTTAGTACATCTAAACGTATTCTTACGTATGTAAAATCACCACAGTAATAAGGAAACTTATGGGAAACTGACATTTCTTTTCATGCTGGTACTTACTGTTCAAAATACCCTAGAAGAAAATTAATGATGTCTGGCTTTTCACAGGTGAAGGGGACTAATCATCTGAAAGGACTCTCCCATCTTGAAGAGTGTGCTGCACCGAGCAGGTAGTTTCATCATCCTTTCACAAAATACTCTGAAATCCCTTGGATGACACCCGCATCAGTCTCCTCTCTTCCTTCTCTGCCAAAGGAAGATCAAAGAAAATTGCTCTCATTTTTCACATTTTCTGATCCTTAAAGAGTGAGCAGGATGGGGAGGATAATAGCCACTGCTCCTAGTGGTTACACGGTGCTTGTAATAAAAATCATTTGAGACTATGTCTGTAAAAGTCTCTGACCAACTCAAATGTCTCTGACAGGAATACAATTCCTCAATCAATGCTCATCAGCCACTTGGTAGGGTCCAGATCTGAGTGGCCCCACAGGTTTCTTCAGGACAAGCAAGCTGCATGACCACGAAAATCACAACAGCCAAAGATCCAGCCAATGTTTACCCTCACAGACTCACAGAACTGATGGGTTGGAAGGGACCCAGGTGTCATCTGGTCCAACCTTTCTAGGTGATAGTGTAGTTTAAATGAGATGGCCCAGCCCTCTTCTCAAGCTGAGTCTTAAAACTGTCCCATGTAGCGGAATCCCCTATTTCTCCTGGGAAAATATTCCAGCATCTAACTGTTCTCATCATAAAAAGTTTTCTTCTGGATTCCAGTCAGAACCTCCCCAGAAGTAACTTATACCCATTGGCCCTTGCCTTTTCCACATGAGTCTTCATTAAAATAAGGAGTCTCCATCCTCCTGGTAGCCACCCTTCATGTACTGGTATGTGGTGATAAGGCCTCTCCTAACTTTCTCTTCTCAAGGCTGAACAAATGCATTTCTCTCAGCCTTTCCTCATAGAGGAGGTCCTCCAGACCTCTGATTGTCCTCATGACCTTTTTCTGGGCACTTGTCAGCCTGTCCACTTTTTAGTACTGTGGAGATCAAAACTGCAGGCAGTAATCCAGGTGTGGTCTGCTGACGAGATGATGATGAGTTTGTTATCCACCAAGATCCCCAGGTCCCTCTTCCACAGGCCTGTTCTCCAGCCAGGAGGATCCCAGTCTGAGCTACAGTTCTGGGTTATGCATGTACAGGTGCAAGACTCTGAGTTTGTCCCCATTGAACTTCATAAGGTTCTTGCTGGCCCACTCATTCAGCCTGTCCAGGTCTTCCTGGAGGGTGGCTCTCACTTCTGGAGTGTCAACCTCCCCACTCATTTTGGTGTCATCTGCAAACTTCATCAGGGTGCTCTTGATCCCAATATCCAGATCATATATGAAGATACTAAGCAGTATTGGGTCCAATGTTGATCCCTGGAGGACCCGACTTGTGACTGGCTGCCATGTTGAGAAAGAACAATTTATTAACAGCCTCTGGGTATGTCCTCTCAGCCAGTTCCCCATCCACCACACAGACCCCCTGTCTAGCATGACATTTTCTCTAGGAGGAGATTGTGGGGGACTGTGTCAAAAGCCTTGGAGATGCCCAGGTAGGCAATGTCAGCTGGTCCCCCTGCACTGACCAAGAGAGTTACCTTGTCATAGAAGGTAACCACGTTTGTCAAGCAGGATTTGACTCTGGTGAACCCACATTGGCTTTTCACAATCACATGCTTCAGCTGACTTGCAGCAGGTCCCAGGAGAATTTGTTACATAACTTTCCCAGGGACTGAAGTGAGGCTAATGGGTCTACTATTACCTGGGTCCTCTTCAGAATCTCTTATAGATGGCAGTACCATTAGCCTTCTTCTAGTCTTCAGGGATGCCTCCTGATCTCCATGACTTCTCATTGATTATGGAGAGTGGCCTCACAACAACATCTGCCAGCTCTCTTAGCACCCTTGGCTGGATGGCATCCGGGTCCATGATTTGTATGGACCAAGTTCCTGCAACAGTTGACACACCAACTCTTCCTTCACTGAAGGCAGGTCTGTCTCTGCATCAACCTGAATTTTTGTTCCTGTGGCCTGGGACTCAACAGCACTGGTAGAGACAGAGGTGAAGAAGGACCTCTGCCTTTTCAGTGCCATTGGTGACTAGTTCACCTCTCCTGTTTAGCAGTGGGCCTATAGTCTCTGTTTCTGCTTGTTGTTAATGTATCTGAAGAACCCTTTCTTGAAGTTTAGGACATATTTGGCCAATCCCAGTTTAAGCTGAGATTTTGCTTTCCTAACTGCATCTCTGCATACCCAAATTCCGTAATAGTGTGACTGCTGCAGCTGAAGCTTCACTAAGATACAACAAAGCAGCTTTTCTTGGTTAGTGAGCAGCAAGTCCAGCAGCGCCTCATTCCTGGTTGGCACATCTAACTGCTATAGGAGGAAGGAGTCCTCTATGCATTCAAAAAACTTGATGACAGGTGAACCACTGGTTGTTCTTCCAGCAAAAGTTAAAGATCCTATTGAGGATCTCCAACATGAATCATCCCAAATGGATTTGGCTCAGTTGCCACTCTGAGCTCAACTATTAGACTATGGCTATCAAACGTAAACATTGTTTCTGTGGTCTAGCTTTTATAAGGACAGTTCTACAGTGGCTATCTACATGGGTGCATTAAACAGTAATATTTCACAGGAAGCCTCTCAGTTTAAAATTCACCCAACTTTCTCCAAGGACAACTACGCCTGCTACACCAGGAAACAGACATTTGTAAGGATAAAATGGAAAAAACGTGTCTCCCCTTCCTAGGAGAGGGTAGAGTAGGTGTTCTATTTTCACTTCTAATCCCATGTACTACTTTCTGCTGGAAGAAGACTTCATACTGTGGTAGCAGACTGCTGAGTAGTCTGCAAATGTACAGAGGAGCATGGTTTCCCTCAGCATCATTCAAAATGGGACACAAATTAATTCAAATTGCGCAATGGCAATTTAAACCTATTTGCATTTTTTCACCTGAAATTTCTTGCTTGGCACGTGGCAGTGGTGGTCACACAATGTTTCTTCTGTTATAGTACAGGAAAAACTTGCTGAATGCAACTATTCAGCCCATGGCAGCACATGCAAGGGCTGATGTAGCTCATTTACACAGGGGCAGAAGCTTGCTAGACAACTCTGTACAGAGGTGATCTGCTTGCTTCTCAGAGGAGTTTGGCTGAAAGCTTGGGCCCTGTCATGGAAGGTACATGTCCTGGCTTGCCCAGGCATGATCCCATTATCCCCATTCCCTCTGCTGGGGAAGGAAAGTAGAGCAGAGGGAGAAGACAAGACTTGCCCAGACTTTACTTCCCAAATAAGGGATAGAAAGCTCCTGACCTCACCTAATATGGTCGGGTTTGGCAAAGTGCCATTCCGATTGGCAGATCTCTGTGGTCCAAGGGGCCATCACATTTTGGAGAATTAATAAATAAGCTTTTGTCACATGGCTTCTGGGCTTTTGCTTTTGTTTTGCTTTGGCTGCTGAGCCCTGCCCTGTTAACGCTCTGTCCTTGTATTCATGTTTGCTACTGCCTTATTATATCCTGAACTGCCTGGAAACTGCCTGCCTTGAGTTTACCAGGAGCAGGCTCTAAATGCCTCCACGCAATCAGCCTGCATAGCCAGCATGACACTGTGCCGAGACTGCACATGGCAAGACATCCTGCCTGCACCTGAAAGACTCCTGCCAACATGGGAAGTCTTGGAGATACACAGATCATCCAGACATATCAGGATCAGGTGAGAGATTGTCTGCCCCATTTCCCCAGCAGTCTGTGAAGCCTCAGTGGCTGACAGGACAGTAACAGAATTCCCTGAAAGCATTTGGGTACTGTCTGAAGCTGTTGTTAGTCCTGCAAGTCAGGAGATAATTTTGTGGGTAAATACTTAAACCCTTTTGTAACTCACCATTGCCTTCTGCCATAAGCAGAAAGGTGCAACTTGAGTCTGTCTAGTGGGTAAGCAGTACACTTAACCACAAGAGGTATATTGACCGCAGGAACCTTCTCTTCCAGTTCAATTGAGTTGAATTAATGTTATATATTATTGTTAGTTATTTCTAGATCCTGTGTTATCATCTGTATAAAGTTTCCATGACTGTGTGAAGAACAGATTATAATTAAAATTAGTGGCTGGGGTGTCAGTTCCGAATACTGAATATTAATATACAATATTAGTCTTTGAAAAATCGTATCTCTCATCAATTAATTACCCCTCTATAACAGGCCCATAAAGACTTTCCCTTCCTTGCCTAGATCTTGCTAGGCCCTGTGTTCAGTTTATCTGTTGATTTTCAGTCATGATGGTTTAGATGTGTTTTTCCTCCTGAATGACATCATTTTATGGGAAGTGGATGGGCTGAGCTGGGAATACAAAGCTCAGTTAAGTGCAGAGAGATCATTAAGCTCACAGAGACAAAGACAAGGACACTAGGGCAAAAAACAGGCTGCCTTTACCAAACCCAGGAAATACTTTTTCTGTAATTATGGGTGTATTTGACTAACCATGAGCATGTGAGCTGCAAATCAATGACTACTACTGCCCAGGGAGCAGGGCAGAAATGTCATTTCAGGTCAAACACACTTTGCCACCTTCTGAGTGAGTAAAGGTTCACTCATCGAAGTACCTCCTGCTGCAGGGGTGGTGTAGCTGTGCCTCTTTTGAGGAGAGCTGATCTTCCTCCTGCCAGGGCTCAAAACAAGAGGTCAATGTTTACTAGGACTTTGGCTCGAGGCCCTGGAGGACCTCATTCAGCCAGAGCAGACTGGGCTGTGCCTACGCATTGCAGGCAGGCAGGAGCTTTCTCTGTTCTGACAAGGAGCCTGCCCAATGTTAGCTGGGCGTGCAGCTTCAGATAACATGGTGCTGCAAACTGGGTGGACCAGCTCAGGATCAGCACTGCCAGTAAAACCCAAGTGCATGTTGGCTTTTCTGGCATCGGATCCTCCATGACTTACAGGCGGCCAGGGCGGGATCAGCTTCCAGCCCCAATAACACTGTCTGCTCATTGCAATTTGTTTGCCTGACAAATTTAGTGGCTTGCCTGACAAATTTAGTGGCTTGCCTGACAAATTTAGTGGCTTGCCTGACAAATTTAGTGGCTTGCCTGACAAATTTAGTGGCTTTCTATGATGAAGTCACAGCGACAGTGGACAAGGGAAAGGCAGCTGATGTCATCTACCTGGACCTGAGTAAAGCATTTGACTCTGTCCCACATGACATCCTGGTCACCAAACTGGAAAAGNGACAGGCTGAGGGAGTTGGGGCTCTTCAGCCTGGAGAAGAGAAGGCTTCGAGGGGACCTGATAGTAGCCTTCCAGTATCTGAAGGGGGCCTACAGGAAGGCTGGGGAAGGATTATTTACAAGGTCCTGCAATGACAGGACAAGGGGCAATGGGCTTAAACTGGCAGAGGGGAGATTTAGACTAGATGTTAGGAGGAAGTTCTTTACAGTAAGGGTGGTGAGGCACTGGAACAGGTTGCCCAGGGAGGTTGTGGATGCTCCCTCCCTGGATGTGTTCAAGGCCAGATTGGATGAGGCCTTGAGTAACCTGTACTAGTGGGAGGTGTCCCTGCCTATGGCAGGGGGTTGGAACTAGATGATCCTTGAGGTCCCTTCCAACCTTACTATTCTATGATTCTATGATTCTATGATTCTATGCTCACCTACCTCCCCTGCCCACAGCTCATGGGTGGGAAAATATGTCAAAAGCATACCAGAAACACAGTCACGACACTTCCTTCTCTGTCTCCTCACACTGGCCAGCCACAGCCAGCTCCCTCAGCTTGTCAGCTTGTCTCAGAGTGTTTGCCTTTGTCAGGCTACCTCCTGCAGGTGTGCTGTTATGAAGGGAAGCTGATCAGCAAGGGCAGCAGATAACCCTCTCACTACCATCCCACTCAAAAGCAGCAGTCATGCTTGCAGTGCCACTCATTGCTTATCAGGGAGCATAATTTCCTGATCTTTTCCTCATCTTCTCCAACTTTGATGTGATTTGCTTTTTTAAACAGTGTATTGTTTTGTTTTAAACCAAAATTTTAAAATAAGCTGACCAGTTGGATTTGTGCATATTACTTTTTGTTCTCAGGCAAGTAAGATCAGCTGGACTCTCAGTGACAGTCACAGAAAGAGCCAAGATGAACACAAGGTATAGAGGGATGGCTACACCTGAGGAAAAAGGGCCTGGTTTCTCTCACTGAGCAATGAAGGATGGATGTGGGAGTGAGAAGGCAGCAGTATTTCCCAGAAACCCCTAACGGGAATGAATTCCATGTTTCTCGTTACTGACCTGGCTGGTGCAATTGCATGTTTGCTCAGTGGGAGGTATTATGCCAGCGACATCTGCAGGGAGAGCCTGATACGAGATGTCACAACCCAGATCAGAACACAAGCACTGGGCACTGTGCCAAAGCACAAGCAGCATGCATGAAGGAGAACTGAACAGAGGAGAAGACAAGCCAGGCCCAAGGCAGATCTGGAAATAGGGCTCTCATGGCTCATGAAGTCCTTCATCACCCAGCAGGTACACAAGCCTCTGTCCCATACCCAGCAGGCAAGGAGAGCAGCTCTTGTGGAGCTGTGTGTTGCCAGAAGGGGATGAAGTGGCAGGCCCATCTGCAGAGTGGGTCCCCCAGCCTTGCCATCTCTGTACCAGTGTAGGGAAAGATGGGTGCCAGGCAGTGGGGCATGTGACAAGCAAGGAGCGAGACAGGGCATTCCCTACGCAGTGCCACAGGGTGATAAGTGAACAAGGAACCTCTTAAAAATTACTGTAGTTATTATTAATTCATGCATGGATTTCCCCTTTGCTATCTAGATAACACTGCTGGCATTGCAAGCAAGTACACAAAAAAAAAAGCAGATAGGGTGAAAAAACTTTTTCATTTGTACAACAAATATATACAGATAAATACAATAGATATATACAGATTTATACAACAGATATATACAGATAGGGTGAAAAAGCTTTTTGCTTTGTGCAACCCATTTTCAGTGCTTTTTTAAAATGTACCCATTGCTTATTGGCAGGAAGCAGCAGCATTCCAGTGCTGATACCTGACACATCTATATAGAGCTGCTACACTCACCTGTTGCCCAAGCTGCTGCAAACATGACACACATCTACAAGAAAGGCCAAAAGGAGGACCTGAGGAACTACAGATTTGCAAATCTGACTTTGTCCCAAGTAGCTAGTGCTAGAGCAAGAGGGAATGGCCTCAGGCTTCATCAAAGGAGGTTTGAGCACCTTTAAGTCATTAACATTTCATGAGGAAGACTTTCTCTGTAGCTGCAAAGGTGATCAGAAGAACTGTTCTATTTTCCTTTCTTTTACTGTAGACTTTTAGGCCTGTACTTTTCTTTTACTTTTCTTACCTGTGCTGGGCTATGAAACCTAAACAAAGAGTGGCTGAAACCCTCCTGGCTGTACCATGCAGTATTCAGAAGTGGCAGAGTCTGATTTGACATGACTATTTTTGACAAGCAATTAAAAAATCTTAATATAGCTGGCTTGATACTGAGAAGGAGGGGATCCCTGGGGTCTTTTGTCCTAATTTGACTGTGGGAGTTTTGGTTGGTTGGGTTGGGTTTTTGGAGAGCCTTTTTTGTTTTTTAATGAAGGCAATGGCAAGAGTGGGAAAAGGCTGAAAGTTCAGTCTTATGCCATAATGACAAAATGCTCCTATGTCTGTGTAGTGGAACAAGCAGGTAGAAACTAGTCTCTAAAGAAGCTCTCCTAAGAAATTTCAGGAAAACTGAGAAGTACTGATTAGTTTTTATTGTTCTTACTAAAAGCTGCCTGATACAGAACCTGATACAAAACAGTTCTGCCTTGTTCACAAAACAGAATTTCAGTAGTGTATTCCAGAAACTCAGTACATGCAAACCTTAAGACAGTGACTAATTATTACAGTTATTATTTCCTCGAAGATAAGAAGCCTTCAGTTTCTAAATGTTAGTTTATTTGCTGAAAGCTGTTTGCCTTAGATACAATGATGAATTATTGTTTCAGGTAAATCTAAATGGCACATAGATAATAATGCTATTTTTCACAGACCAGGAAATAGTGAAAAAAAAAAAAATCAGATCAGTGTTGCTTCAGTGTTGCTTTTAATTTAAAACACACATATAGTCTCATTCTACCTTTCTTGAGCTTTGGAATATTAGACAGCAAAGGAAGCACTGCAATGTGAAATATTGCAGTAATTAAGGAGAAGAGTCAATGGAAAAATTCAAGACACCCAGCATTGCAGAAGACTAACTAGAATGTATGCTGGCTGCTGTCATCTTGACAACATGCTGATGAGAAAATACAGCAACACCATTCTTATTTACAAACAAAAAGCCCCAGTGGGTTGCAACACAGCTATAAAGGCAGATAAATCAAGCTATGTGCCTAAAAACCTGCACAGATGGAATGCTGAGACTGATGTTTTAATTGGTGATTTTCACATTGAATACTGTGTTTCATAACTGCCTTCCCTCAGCAGTCACTTCAGATGGGATTAACAGCAACAGCCACTTGCTTACACTGTGTTCTCTTTAACACAAGGCATAGAAAATTCAGGTGCCAGCTGATACTGCTCCCTGGCCATTGCACAGGTTTTAGGTCATCTCCTTTTCCTCCCATGGTAACTGAGAGATGCAAGGGTGTGCTGGTTTGAGGCTAATTAGAATATTTTAATAGAGAAAATTACACTATAGGCTGTGAAAGGAAAACATCATGATGTCTACTTCACTCATACGCTTGCTGGAGAATTGTTTGGGAATACTAACCAAAACAATAGATAAGTCAGTCTCTCTCTGTTGCTTGCTGGAGCAGGAGCTGCTGGGGCGATCTAGAAGTTTCTGCCTCTTGGCTCCTCTGCTGATTAATCCTCACTAACCACTTTTCTTCTAATCCCCCTGGCTGATCCTCCTAATTTACCTTGCACATAAGGCAAACCTTGGGGTAAGGTACAGGGGTGGGGAGAAGGTGGAAGGGTGGTTGGGAGCCCCTCCTGGGGTCTTTGATTTCTGGGAGGGGAGTTGTGTTGCTGTATTACCTTTTATTTGTATATTTCTTTAAATATTCTGTATATAGTGTAAATATCTGCTGTACATTGTGCAAAGTTGTAAATAGAGCTTCATCACTTAACTTCCAGCTGACTGAGTGCTAGTCTGGGTCATTTTACAAAGTGTGGGGGGGCGGGGAACTCCCAAACCTTTACAAAGGGCCACAAGTGGTATTGTACAACATAGAGTGGTCTCCTTACATCATGTCAGAAAGCAGTTTGAGTCTTCTACTAATGGTTGAGGGTGGGGTTTTGTGTGTGTTTTCACACACACACACATATATATACATATATAAAAAATTCATGGTTTGTAAATATGACTAAGTCCATCAGTTTAAAATCAGAATTTCTATTCCAGATGAGACCATGAAATTCATCTTCATTTCCATAGAGTTAATCAGCAGAAATACTATATCCTGCTTGTAGATGTCCATCTGATTGATCTCAGATAAGTGAGCAAGCATACAAAGTTTAAGCCTCACTATTAATAGAAGCAGGGGAGATCCATAGAATCATAGAATGGTAAGGATCATCTAGTTCCAACCCCCTGCCATAGGCAGGGACATCTCCCACTAGTCCTTGCTGACAAAGGACATGGACAAGGCTGAGGTGCTCAATGACTTCTTTGCCTCAGTCTTTAACAGCAAGGGCTCCAACCACAATGTCCAAGTTGCAGAGGGTAAAAGTGAGGACTGGGAGCAGGCAAATCTGCCTACTATAGTAGAAGACGATGTTTATGAGCTCCTAAGAAACCTGAATGTGCACAAGTCCATGGGGCCTGATGAGATCCACCCACGGGTCCTGAGGGAACTGGCAGATGAAGTTGCCAAACCACTGTCCATCATATTTGAAAAGTCATGGCAGACTGGTGAAGTTCCTGCTGACNCTCCAGGTGGGGTCTGAAAAGAGCAGAGTAAAGGGCCAAAATCCCCTCCCTCGCCCTGCTGGCCACGCTGCTCTTGATGCAGCCCAGGACTCGGTTGCTGTCTGAGCTGCATGTGCACACTGCAGGCTCATGTTGAGTTTTTCATCAACCCAGACTCCAAGGTCCTTTTCCTCAGGGCTGCTCTCCAACCATTCACCACCCAGCCTGGAGTTGTGCTTGGGATTGTGCCTACCCAGGTGCAGGACCTTACACTTGGCCTTGTTGAATTTCATGAGGTTGGCTTGGGGCCACCTCTCCAGCCTGTCCAGGTCCCTCTGGATGGATCCCTGCCCTCTACCAAGTCAACTGTCCCACATAGCTTGGTGTCATCTGCAAACCTGCTGAGGGTGCACTGATTCCTCTGTCCATGTCACTATCCATGACAGGATTAACGTCATATCTCAATGTCATAATTCTATTTGCTTTGTGCTGATTCATCTACCTAGCTGTAACGAACTATTTGAATTAGAAGTGTAATTTATCAACACTGCCTAACTTCCATATCCAAGGAATATCAATCTCATGGACTCTAAATAGACATAGCAATAGTCATTGGGACTCAAGGCTTTAGGTACTGACTAGAAAATGGAGGGTGACCACTCTTGGATGTCCTTTATGCACACAGGGACATCCTTCTGCTTGTGCAAATACATCCATTGTCTCAGTAGCAAAGGGGAGGGAGGAGAAATATGGTGTTGAAAGAAACAAGTTGCTGATGATGTGAGCTTTCTTGAATACAAACCATCAGGTCATACAACACATTCTTTGATCTTGTTAATGGTTACTCACAGCTGTGGTCCAGCAGACCAGGGTAGCTCAATTTGGAGATGAGCTCTGACAAATCTCAGATGCTAATCTCTTCCAGGCGTAGTGGGCTTTCATCACGGGCTTGCCAAATGTCACATGCTACACAAGACTTGCACCTCAACATTAATGGTGATTGCACACAAGCATTAACGCTGCTGCTTGTGAACCTCAGATCGAGACAAGGCTTTGTCCTTATAGGTGCCCAGAACTGCCAGTGCCACAACTCCTGCTGGGGTGGGCAGCTTAGCCTAAAGCAAATGGTGGTACCAGTGAGAAAATCAAAGACAAAAGCAATCACAGTGCCTGACTGTTCTTATTTTGAGTGGCAGGGGTGAAGATCAGTACAGGGGTGAAGATCAATACAAGTGCAGGCAGCTGTCAGGCTGTGCTCTGCACTCTGGCCCTCTGTTCACAGCATCCACGCGCCTGGTCAGTCAGCACTGACCTGTAGGAGCTCAATGCCTGCATGTGCGATACAGATCTGCCCTCAGCTGTGGCTTTCACGTGCAGGTCCCTACCTTCTGCACAGATTATTTCATCTCCTCGCTGCCTTTGGTTTATCCTTCAGCCGCTCCTTTGCCTTCCAGGGTCACATTAGTTGCCGAGAAATTTTTTTCCCCTGAAATTTCTGCTCTGAGCTTTACCTGACTGAGGCAAGGCAACATGCAGAATGTCACTGATTAAAAAGGTGTTCGTGTGGGATATCAAATAATATTCCACTTCTGGAGTGGAAGAGCCTTTACTTCTAGTTCTTGCAGGACTTTTCAGAACCTTGGCGTTCAGAGGCGCACAGTAACTTGTGCAGACACACTGGAAATTGAGAACTGTCAGCCTTGAAAGCCACTCAGTTCTCTACCCTGACAAATTGTGTCTAAGCTGATCTTTCTCATTTGTGGACTAACGCACTCAGTGTGGGCGCTAAATCATTCCAGCATGGTTCAGGCTGCATGATCGATGTCAGCAGTCAAACCCATGGGGCTTTTCCTTTCCAAATCAAAGCACATCGAACAAAATATTTCAGCAAAGAGCAAAGGAAAGCTGAAGCAGACTTTGGAATGTATTGAAATTTTCCTTAGCCTGAAGGTAAACCAAATGTATTGTGTTCGGATTTTTGTTTGGTGGGGCTTTGTTTGTTTGAGGTTTTTTTTGGGTGCTTATGTTACTATTTTTTGGGTTTGGGGTTTTTGTTTAAGGAGGTGTGTTTTTACTTACAGACATTTTTTGTTTAAATTTGCTTTCGAACTTTTGTTTAAAATGCAAGGACTGCTCTGAAGCACACTACTAGGCTGCATTAGATCAGGATTCCCTCCCGCTATGACAGAGGAAAGGTCACTCTGTTCAACATGTTGCCTAAGTGCTTTCAATGAAATCCCTGCTATGTGAGGATTAGGCATATGATTCAGTCTAAAATGCTGAGGAAAAGAAACTCATTATTGCTTCAGCTTTTTCCTTAATTGCATTTTCAAAGACTCTTTGGATGGTTAGTGCTCAGAAGAGTCATATAAGCAGCACCATATAAGAAGAGCCTAGTGGAGTGTGGGGTGAAGTTACATGGCCTACAAATACCCCTTGTGATGGTCTGAATCCTGGTTCTGCTGTAAAGCTATACCCTTGTTGACCCCACTCCTCATTTTTGCTAGGCACACATATGTGCTGCAGTTCAGGCTTGGAGAATAAACAAAAGCAAATGACATCAGGTTTTTAAACATCAGAAATACATAGTTCAAATACCAGGGAGAGGAGTGTTGTCTCGCTCCCTGTAGCAGTGGTACACAATCCCCTTTAACGATTTGTGGGCGTTTAACCATTTTTCACTCACGCTGCAGTGGATTTACACCTTCCAGCAAGTTTCATCTCCAAGTTCTCTTTTCAAAGGCCCCTTCAAAGGGTCACTCACCAAGGAGACCAGCTCCAGCACAGGTAAATACACACTGAGAGACAGAATCTCAGCAAAAAGTGCCAAAAAGATGCTCTTTCAGGGGGCTTTTCGAAGGTGGGAAAGCAGCACGGCTGTGCTAAGGGCTGACAGCTCTTGGGCGGGCTGCTCAGGTGGCATGGGCAGAGCCAACACTCCTGGCAGCAGAGCTAATCCCACCACACCCAATAAGAGGCCTCAGGGAGTGTTTCAGTGACCTGAAACTGCCCACCCAGCACAGATGTGACCTCAGCTAATTGTAATTGGTCTCTTCCCAGGAGACCCAGCGTGGTGGCCACGTGAGTAAAAGCCCTTGCCAGGGGGAACACGGGGGCCCAAACGGAGCTCCCACACAAACGTCTGGCTGTCCAAGTGTCCGGTTGCAGGGACTACCTGAGCCTGGCACTGGTAGCAGAGGACAGCAGAGAGCCTGTGTGCGGTGTCAGCAGGTCAATGCTCTGCTCAGCCAGGCAGCAGAGCTGGAAGAGAACCAGAAAGGTTGAGGAGCATCAGCGAGTGCCAGAGAGAAACAGACCGGTGGAGCCGCGACCTGGGACAAAGGCAGCAGGTGGAGATTCATCAACAAGCAGAGAATTCCCTCCCCTCCTGCCACCAGGCAACCAGAGACCTAAAAGAGAGGTAAGCGTCAGGTCCCTGCTCGGGAAGGCAGGGGAATCCCCTCCCGGCCTGCCTCACCTTCCCAGCTGCCCTTACACCACAGGCCCGGGGCTCCGGAACTGCGCTATGGAGGAAGTAGATAAAAACCCACCCAGGGGCTTGCCCGGCATGACTCAGCCAGCCCCAGGCACTAGGACTTCTCGTGTTAAGTAAAAAAGTAAAGTCATAGTCGCAGGCGATTCCCTTCTAAGGGGAACAGAGGGTCCCACATGCCTGCTAAATTCATCCCACAAGAAGCCTGCTGCATGCCGGGAGCCTGGGTCAGATGTGTCATTAGGGAACTCCCTAGTCTGGGACAGCCCCGTTACAGTTTTAAGGACCAGTGTCTTAATTCTAAATTGTTAATAAAATTTTCAAGAGGATTCCAAAGCACTTTGCAAAGGGTGCTAAGCAGAACGTAAGTTTATCTCATTCCATTGGGTTGTTATTTTTCTATATAATCTGAGGTTCAGAGTGTTCTTTCTCTTCTCTTCTTGCTTGCCTGCTTTTCATGTTGTTACTTTCCCTTCTGGCCTTGCCTGCTCAGTGTCATTTGTCTAGGCTATTGGTCAGACTGGGAGCAGGAAACAGATAATATTGCATTAACCAGCGGCAGCCCTCTGGACTTTTGTCCAGAGGGGTCTGGGTTTGCACATGGGAGGCCCTGGGACATGTTCTGGGGAGTTAGCTGCATTATTGTTTAGCTGTGTAAGTATTTGTATCTGTTTATTACCTTTCATACTTAGCCTACTTTGTAAGTAATTTCATTTTACTTCAAAATCCTGGGTAATGTGGTNTTGAGTACAGAAGTGCAAAAGCAGTTACAAATAACTTCTTTACCAAGAGACTGGCGAGGCACTGGAACAGGCTGCCCAGGGAGGTGATGGAGTCATCATCTCTGGAGGTGCTCAGGAAGCTGTAGATGTGGTGATTCAGGACATAGTTTAGTGGTCATGGTAGTTGGGTTGTGGTTGGACTCAATCTTAAAGGTCTTTTCTATCCTCAATGATTCAAAACAGTCCACAGACACACAGAGCCTCACAGCTTAAGCTCAGGAACTGTTGCACACAGAAAAGGAGACTTGGAATGGGAAAGAAAAGCTTGCAGGGTAAGAACAAAAAGGCCTGAAACGTCTGCCAGATAACACATCACATGTCACTCCCCCACACTGCAATCTGTCATGAGTTCAAACATTGGAAGAAATTTTGGGTTTCTTCCAGGACAGCAGGAAGAGTGAAGATCACAAGAGCACCCCACAGCCACTGAAGATCACTGCCAAGGTCTATCTTGCACTGAGAAAATGGCTGGGGAAAATTATCCCTTAGGGACAGGAATTGCCAACATGACAGTCTCTTATCCTTTGGAAGTGTAACAATACTAACATCCATGCCAGAACCCCAACCAGGATCTCTGACCAACCCACTGAAAGCAGTTACCCGTGTTGTCCTCAGAAAATTTTCCTCCTCTCTGCATAACTGGTTTTATTTATGCACATGGACTCACTCAACACCAAAGCTGCTAAGGAGAAGGTAGGTATGGTTGGGCAGAAACCTTTGGGGTAAGCAGGAGTGCCAGAAAACTGCCGGCCTCTGCAGGAATGTCCCCCTTTCCCCCCCAAACTCCAGGATCCCTGCATCTCTCCCATGTTCAGGTATCAGAGCAATTCTTGGGACCAGCCCCCCTCTTGGAAGACCTGGCTAAAACAATTATTTGATGAAACAAAATGCTCTGCCTTTAGCTCACATCCCCACCTCAAAACCAGTATTACCTCATGACACACAGAAGTGATCCAGTGCAGGCTCCTGCTGAAGAATCAGTTCACAGAATCACAGACTGTGAGGGGCTGGAAGGAACCTGCCAGAGCAGGATCATCTGTACCAGATCACAGAGGAACACATCCAGTTAAGTTTTGACTATTTCCAGAGAGGCAGACTCCACAACCCCCCTAAAGCAGTCTGTTCCAGTGTTCTGTCACCCTCATAGTGAAAAAATTCCTCTTGGGGTTTATGTGGAACTTTCTATCCCTCAACTTCCACCCATCGCCCCTTGTCCTGACATTGGGCATCACCAAACAGAGCCTGGCTCCTCTTGGCACTCAGCCTTTACATATTTCTAAGCATTAATGAGGTCACCCCTCAAGCTCCTTTTCTCCAAGCTAAAGAGCCCCAGCTCCCTCAGTCTCTCCTCATAAGGAAGATGTTCCACTCCCTTAATCATTTTTGTGGCTCTGCACTGGACTGTTTCAAGCAGTTCCCTGTCCTTCTTGAACTGAGGAGCCCAGAACTGGACACAATATTCCAGATGTGGCCTCACTGGGGCAAAGTAGAGGGAGAGAAGAACCTCTCTTGACCTGCTAACCACAGACCTTCTAATACACCTCAGGATACCGCTGGCCTTCTTGCCACATTGCTGGCTCTTGTCAACCTTCCATCCACTAAGATCCCCAAGCTCCAAAATATTATTCCAGAATGTTGCAGTTTGCATTATATTATTAGGTTTCATGCTGAGTAAAGAATAGTTTCTTAACCAACAGGGAGCAAAAAACCTCATTTCCCCCCCTCCCCTTGTCTAGTGCACAATCAGTGCGAGCACTGGATCTTTGGTAGCAGGATCGTAGCACTGAATCTGTGCACCAACAACTCTCCACCTCAACAATCCCAAAACCACACCCTGGGGCTGGAATTTCCTCAAATGTTTCCCCAACTACTGCCCCTAGAGCACTTAATTAAATTAGATGAATACAGAGTTTTAATAGTTACCATCAAGAGCAGGTATCTCAGTCTCCAAGTCATCATTCCTACCAGTAACACCAAGCACTTAGGATGGCAATTTCTCATCCTTTATGAAGATCAAGAATAATACACATTTCCAGTGCTGCACCAATGTATTTACTGCTCCTGACACAGTTAAAGGAGCACATGTAACTGTCCTTCAGAAGACTGAGATACCTGCAAAAATTTTAGGTGTCCTGATACTCCTCAAGGAGGACAGTTATGTAAAGAGACCTAGAGAACTATTCATGGCTCATGATCTAATTCTAGATACTGGTAATGAATGTATTGTATAGATTTCTGCTCCTGGTTGTATGAAGTGCAGTATATTCCATATATGCATGATACCATCTGGTAGATGAACACGTTATCTCCTGCCCCATGGTGAAGCAACAAGTGATGCCATAAGGCTTACTTCTAACTTTTCAAAATGATGTATTTCTTGGCTAACTGCAACTTGAGAGTTCTTGTGGAAAGCAGCAGTATGCACACAGGGCTCTCAAATAATTTTCACAGACACAGTAGGATCACACTGCGATAGAAGCATCTTCCAAAGGCACAAAATTGATTGACAGGTTTTACATTTACTTTCCACTGTATAAAAATCTATTTTTTGCTCTTCCTCCTATAGAAATATGACACAAATACCAAGCCATAGATTAGTAGACAGGTAGAATCCATACCATGTAAAGCGAAGGTAAAAACAGAAATGGTAAAGACTCAGCTAAAAATCTTTCATATACAGCAAGAATTCTGCAATATTTCCTTTCCCAGGTATACCAAGTTAGTTAGTTATTGTAACAGATCTTTTAAAAAGAAAAAAAAAAAAAAAACCTAAAAGAAGGAAACAAGCAAAATTACATCAACTTTAATCCATGCACTTCCACCTGAAGAAGAAAGCCTCAATACAGTAAGCAAACAGAAAATCCTGTTTCAAGGAAAATATCATCTCAAATATTTGTATCTCATGCTTTTAGAGATTTCTAGGATATGACTGCTAACACTTGTACACTGCTGGAAGCTTAGGCATATTGCAAATGCATTACCTGCTGCAAACAAAATACTTTTCTATCAGGCTACCTGAAAACTTGAATCTGAATACAAGTTTAATCAAGTCTTCTTCCATAATTCAGTTTACATTTCAAAACAGTCCACAGTCAGGTCGGTTTGTTTCAGGAAGGCAAAAGTTGCAAACTAGCAACAGGGTCATAACGATGGCTCTTCAGTTTTCATCTTTTTGGGTTGTCCATTGGAACCATGCAGATCTTGCTTTTTCTTTTTCTGCTGCTGTAACCGTTCCTCTTTCTTCTGTATGTAGGCAGCCATGTTATCAAATGAGGCCTTGTAGAGGCTGCTGTAGTGGCTCTCTGCACCAACAAAACCTGCAGTTGGGCAAAGCAAGAACACAACTGCTCTTAGCACTCTTACCAATTATTTCTAATTTTAGTGGCATTTCAAGGCATATGCAGTGGTCCGATCCACTTTATCAAGTATTTACACTGTGTAAGTTTGATTTATGTTGTTAAGTATCTGTCCTGCAGTCACACAGCCAAGCACAGCCTCCACTTTTGGGCTAAAAGATTGGCAGAGGCCAGCACCTGACGTTCAGGCAAAGAGGGCACACAGCTCTCATTACGCTGCAGAACTTCAAGGCTCCTATTTTTAAATTCCTGCTGTTGCCATTTACTGTTAAGACATCCAGCTGGAGCTGACTTCCCAAGTTAAGCACTGAAAAGGGTCAATGCTACCTAACCGTGATTAGCTCTTGTTGTCTAGAGCGCTGCCAAACGTCAAGGAAGTAGACTTCAAACACTGATGTCCTACAGCACATACATGTTTCTGCTTATTCGCTCTGATGGTTTTGCTACACCTGTGAACTCAGCATAATATTCACCACACCATCTCCAAGACTGTAAGTTTAGACAAGTTTAATAGGGAACTATCCAAAACCCCCAAATCAGACTGTTTCTGTGACGAATTACAGGATGAGACTAGTTTGCTAGGTCCCCATTTCTTTAAATTTAACAGTCAGAGTGGAACCTGAAAAAGCCAGTTACCTCTAGTTCTCTTTGTGTTCCTGCCTTTTCACACTTCCTGAAATTCTTGATCTTAAAGAGCAAATGCAAGGAAATCCAGTACTTGCTAGGATTTGGTCCTGAAGCTACTGTGCAGCTCCACAGTAACATACACACAGCATCCCCTTGTTTCCTGGTACACCAACGAAACAACTTTCCATCACTGATACTCATTAAAGCCCAGGCCTTTACTTTTGAGGGTCTTGCACTCGCACAGTAACCAATTTGTTGGCCTTTGGCCCTGGTAGAAATGGCATGCTGTCAGGCTGAATATCCATGCTGCTCCTTACTTGACAATTCTGCATTGAATTCAGAATTCTTTTGTTTGGAAAAGACCCTTAAGATCATCAAGTCCAACCATCCACCTATACAGACACAGTTTGCAAAGTGTTCCTATGACAGCAGCCTGAGTTCTCACTCTGCTGTCCATGCTGCAGGATGAAAACCTGCAGGGGAACAGTGAACAGTGACAGGAGCAACAGCATCTCAAAGCTACAGCCAGCGACAGGAAACAGATAAGCATCACTAGTGGAGTCTTTAGATGGTCATACCTCACAGAATCACAGAATGTTAGGGGATGGGAGGGACCTTGAAAGATCATCTAATCCAAATGCCCTGCCAGAGCTGGATCACCTAGAGCTGGTCACAATTGTCTGTGGATGGATTATCCACTTTGTTCCCTAACTATGCTGCAGGCAGAGAAACATTTGAATTGCTTTCATCTGATCTAACTCAGGTCATGAATCAGGGAGTGTGCCTGTAGTGTACTGCAGAGAGTACATTTACTAGTTCAGGTTAACTATTTCACAGAGCAGCATCCCTGACCTATTACACCTCAGCATGATCTTGCAACTTAATTTTACAATATTTTATGTTATCCTTGTTTTTCATTACCCCATTTCATTGTTTTCTCAGATAACAGAGAACTAACTGTAGTGGATTAACTGCAGAGAATTAACTGTACTGAATCTTTCTCTACCTTTTTCTGAGAGCAGCTACAACATCAAACTGTTCAACATGTACTTAAGGACTGACCTACGCACCTTAAATCCTACGTCAATCAGGTGAAACAAGTTTATAAGAGGATGATATGCAGGGATTAAGACTGGGTTCAAACAAAGTAATCAGCATGTTCTTTAAAAGAAGTAACTGCCACTTCAAGCACTAATTATGCACTGGAATAAGTGCTTATCAAGTGAGCCTCCCCATTACTCATTAGCAGTAACAGACCCTGTCATCTGAGCAGTCCTACTTTCCCAGCAGACGTGGCCAGCTACTGTGTACCACAGTAATTTGCTATATTGGCTAATTACGCTCAGTCTCTCTTCCCCTGCCTGCTCTTTACTCCTCTGTTGCTCATTTTCACTCAGACTCATACTTCTAATTATCTGCCTGGCTGTAACCATCGTCTGCAATATCTACGTGCAAACACTCTCTGACTTTCTCTTAGATTTCAAAGACTGTACTGACCTAGTGACAACTTAGTGACAGCCTAAACCATCCAATACTAGATAATAATGAGACTTTACATTAATTTACAGTAATTATTTCATCTAATGTGGTATGACCATTAAGAACAGACCAAGAGGTAGACCAGCAGGGACTCTAACACTTTTTTTAAAGCAACATGGTTCCCTGTACCCTAACAAAGCACAAGAGAGATATTTCAATTGATCAACTTGCAGTACATAATGAAACATCCACTAGCACATGCTACAACCCTTCTCGACCTGGCTGCCAACACTCCGGTTATTTAAGCTTTTAAATAGAGTGGGTTTTAAACACAGAAGATCCTACAAACATAAGATGCTTCTGAACTACTAAACCATGTACTGTTTTTTCTGCCAGAGACTGGAGACAGGACAGAAATCAAAACCAAAATGAACCAACCCAGCTGACATCAATCAATTTCATCCCTGATGATATCATCATCACCCTCCATGTGTGACCCCACCATGGTCACACCCTCCATCCACAGCAAGTTCCACAAGATCTGCCTTGAGAAGGCAGACCAGGATGGCCCATATTTACAGTGAAGCTGCTCCTCCCATGGCTATCTTGTTCTTATCATCTCTGTACTTCAGATAAAGTGTCACACCCAGGTGAAGAGACAAGATGACAAATAATAGTCTTCAGTATCTGAGCAATAAGACAGACTCCAGCAGCTCTGTCACAGGGTGTTTAGATACATCTTTGTGATAAGGTGTCCATGTAAAACAGTTATAAAGCTATAATTCAGACATAAATATCTACATCATTTTGTGATAACAGTAACCTGAAGACTGAATGACTTCATCAGCCAGATGAATTGACCTGAAATCCAATTTTGCTCCTAAACATTATGCTTTAGCTGTAAAAACTGCATTTCCTGGACCTTTAGGCCAATTTTCTCACCTTCAAATACTGTCCAGTTGTCTTGAAGGTATTTTGACATCATCTGCAATCCTTCGTCATCAAATGCAGGCTGGGAAAAGAAGGAACACTGCATGATGATTTGAAAACAATAAACAATCTCAAGTCTTACAGGACACTGAAAAATGCTACAGCTCTTGGATGAGATGAAATGAGAGTGTAAAGCCCTCCACGATGTTTTCTAGGCTCCTTTTTTTCCAGGATTCCTATAGAAATCTGGCCAGAGATCACATGTTCTGCAGGGGAAACATAGCAGCCTGAAGGAAAAGAAAACTGATCTCCACTTACTAATCTTTGAGAAAAAGGAATACCACAAAAAACACACAAGGCTCAAAGAAGTTTAATTTATTCACAACTATACTATGATTACATAGCTAACAAGTGAGTTTCCAGTCGTTTCGAGGAATGTGTATCAAGGCTATTACAAAGCACCTGACAGCACATCCCTGTCTCTGACTTCCTGGTCTCAATGAAAATAAAGTCTCCTAATGCTTCCAGAATGCTTTGTGCCCCAAAGGCCACATCACAGGCAGGCATGGGGAAAGCACTCCCAAGCAAACCAGAAAGGGGATTTTGTTGGTTTGCAGTTTGTTTTTTGTAATAACCACGTGTAGCACAGAGAAAGCACAGCCAATGGTTTAAAGAGCTGGCAATCATTCTCCTTGATCCCACTATGCTAGATGTTAGTTTTACCAGAGAACAGACATACAGAACAAGCTCTCATCAGCTTTGCATTATACACAGGTGAGAGAAGTAGAATGAGATGTGTATCTGTACCTTTTACTCAGTTTCAGGACACAAGAGAAGCGTACAGCCTTTGTGGAACATATTTTGCTTTGTTTTTGTTACAGCCTGAAGACAACACAGAACACTGAGCACGTCAGCATAACAAGAGTATCTACCTTCCACTCTCCATCACACGGTCTATACAGTTGAAGAGGAACTTCACTGTCTTCTTCCAAAATCCATAGATTTCCTGTTTCCTCAAAAGCAATGTCCCAGATTTTCTGTTTCAAAGAGATTTGCTGCCTGTAAACTAGCTGCCGGGCATTGGCATCAAGCTGAAAGATGTAGACTGTGGAAATACTTTTGAGAGAAAAACTAATTATTACCAAATCCACCTATAGCCATCAAATGTACAACAAACTACTAACATCCACCCTAATTCCAAAGAGAGCCAAAGCAAAGTCCTTAGGAATTGCAAAAAATACCCTAGCACTTAAAAGTGCAGTTTGCTCACATCAGAAGCTGTAACTACCTAGCATGCCAAATGGCTTTTCAAGCGTTACATGAAAGAAAAAGCAGTCAACAGTCTTCTCTTTAAAAGAAAAGTAGTATATGGAATCTCTAAAGCATTTATGAGGAGTGCTGCATCATAACACTCTGGTCTAAAGGACTTCTCTGAAGGAACATGTAGCTGAGTCCCAGTCGAAATAAAGCAGGAAAGGAATTACATGCCAGGGAGAGGAGAAGGGAATGAGAGGGACAGGAAAACTTGACATGGCTGAAGAACGGGACACTGGCACTGCACTCATCTCCATCTCTCCCATCAGCATTCATTCCTCCACAGCCTCTATGTGCAGAGCTTCCTAAACTCCCTGAGACAATTCCCCAGCATGCCAGGTAGGTCACCTCAGCTCCCTACTGAGTCACCTACCAGGTCCATGTGATAGCACTGTTCAGAAACTCTGGGCTGTGGAGGTTGCAATAAAAGCCTGATTCAGAGCATGGCACAACCCCTGGGTGAGTGACAAGGGTAAAGCACTCAGGTGACATTAACATCTCCTTCCAGAGTCACTTGGGATGTCCATGAAGGAGGCATGATAGGAAGCAGCTAAGGCTCCTTGACCTGGAGAAGACTGAGCTCACTGAGGGGACAGATTGCAGATTTCACAGTACAGGCAGCTCTGGCAATCTCTCACTTTACTGTTGGGCAAGCTTTTGTCAGAAAGAACTAGACTATTGCATGAGAGGGGGAAAAAGGCTTGTCCATCCCTGCAAGACATTCCCTTGCTAGTCAGATTTGAAAGGTTCCTCAGCACTTGGGCCCTTCAGCTCTTGAGCGCTCTCTCCTTTTGTAAATTCAAGAATTCAAGTGCCTGAAGCCAAGACACATAGACTCTTTATGACTTTAACATGAAGCAATGCTGTGGTTTTGAACAGAACAGCTGAACCAATTAACAAGAGCAGTACACAGTAACCTAAGTTTGGCTGCTCCAAGGCCACAGAAAATAGGACCTAAACCACGTGGTCAGGCACAGTAACTTAGGGAGACATCCAGAGCCCTGAGCAGAGCTCTCACACACCCTAGCCTTGTGTTGCATCTTATGAGGGAAAGGCATCATAAATTCTGCAAAACTTGATCTAGTGGAAGATGTCCCTGCTCAATGCAGGAGGGTTGGACTAGGTGACCTTTGGAGGTATCTTCCAACCCAAACCATTCTATGATTCTATGAACTGAGCTCACCTCTGTGGAATAGTCTAATAGTAATAATGCTAATAACAGTAACTATTACTAATAAGTAACAATGTTAATAACGTTACTACTACTACTGCTACTACTAGACAACAAACCAAGTACAATAAGGACTTGGGAGGCTCCCTGAGAGGCCACAGGCTTGCGACACTCAGACGTTCACAGAACCACATACTGCAGGCTAGTGAAAAGTTAGGGCAACAAATGAGGAAAGCTGCTCCTGACTTTGCAGGAGATGTGATGATTTCAGATATTACTCCATTTATTCTTACCAGATACAGAGAATGGCAACATAACCACCTTGACAGCAGTAGGTTATTCTTGACACAGGATATTTCTATTAGGAAAAAAAACCAAACATTCTTTAAGTTAAGACCACTTATGGGCAGAAAATCTGTATATCATTTCATGTCGTAGCCTTTAAAATTCAGATGTTATCATTTACAGCAAGTTAAGCAACATCATTACCTTTAAGCTGCAGGCAAGGCCATTTTTGTATTAATGTTTGCTGTTCTATTAAGTTTTCCACACATTTCCCTTCACAGACATCCAAACAGAGCAATTGCAAAAGATGTAATGAACTACTCTTAACAGATAAACTGACAGAAGGAAAAGTACACTACTGTCAAACATTCTCCCCTGCAGTGCTAATGGCTAAAACATCAACACCAAGCCTGCTCAGCCAAGATATGACATCGGCAGCTCAGAGGTTACAAACACAAGCCATTAGCTACTACTCTGTTTGTTAAGATAGTTAAGCATTGATAATATCCTTGCTGTGTTGTCTGTTTTCAGCCTGCTTCTGGGTGAAGTCACATAGCTTAACAGAAAACGTGTTCTGAAGAATAAGGCAAGACTGCTTGAGGCCATTTTCCCATTTGAAAAAAACAAATAAATCAATAAAAAAATCCCACATCACACTCCTTATTTAGAAGACAGACAGTTTTATCTGGCAAAGAATCAGAGAAATAGCTTTGCTGCACAAGCCATACGACTTGAAATATCTAACAACTGATTTGAGGATCCTCAAGTGGGAAGTAAGAACTTGGAAAGAGCACAGAAACTGTGAGAAGATGCCCTAGGGTGCTTTTGAAAAAGTATGTGTTATATAATGTGAGGGACAAAACTGCAAAAGCAAAAGGCTGGTTCTCAAGTCTGTTTTATAAGCAATGGTAACACCAGCACTTCTAATTAATAAAACCTTCCTAACAGAGAAGTATTGAGTTGCTCCCTTTAGAGCAGAGAAACTGCATCTTCTAGACATTCTGCTGCCAGAACTCAGATGCATCCTCACCTTTCATTTCTGTTCCAGCCCTCACCTCTTTCCTTAACATGACACTGATCAGCAGACTGAACCTCTGGTTCAGCAGGTTGAGCTGAGTTTGGAAGTAACCATGGGACTTCACCTTTAGAGCTAGCAGCTAATGTATAGGTATTGTCAGGGTGCTTGTTTTGGAAATTTGCAATCTCAATCTGCATAGGAAAGCAAAAAGAGCTGTAGAGCTTCCAAACATTCAACCCAGCAAGTTCACCACCAGAAGCTAACTATTTTGTTAACAATACATGATGCAGTTACCAAAAACACAAAATAGTTGTGGGAAAGAGAGTTAATTAATGGTATATATGTAGCCAAAACCCAGGGTTCAACAGTGCATCTCCAGCATGTGACAGAAAAAATAAAATCCACTGTGTGATACAATCTCATGAGGGGGAAAAAGCAAGACCAAGAACATGCACACACCTTTCATTACCATACTCGATTATCAGTTTGGACAGAAGAACACATTATAAAAAGCATTATCAAAAAAGATTATATGTCACAGAGCTCTTGGGAGCAGATGGTACTAATGTCTTGCTACTCTGCAGAAATACAAGTTGTTAGTCCATATTCATCTTTGGGACCCAGCCCCTCCAATTCACATGGACATAAAAAATGCTTATGGTTCCAAATACTGAGTAGGATGAGTGGGCTGAATCAGAAAGGCTCTCTGCAGCTAGTATGTCTAAATGTAGTTATTGCAGTAAGGAGCCATTTAAACCACAGCTTTAGAGTAGAACTGACAGCTCCTACTGTAGAACACCAGTGAGTTTTTTAGACATTTAAGAGAACAGACCAGGAGATTAAAAAAAAACAAACCTGTAATATTTATTTCTAACAACAAAGTTCTGCTGTTCTGCCTGTCTCATGACAAACATGCTGAGCAAGTGCAGTGGTGGGAAGTGCCCACCCACACAGCTTGTCAAAGAGAAAAAGGATTCTGTGAACTTGAAGTATGTAACAGCTCTCCTCCACCCTCACTGAGGGAGGGAGAAGGAGGCTTTCTTGATGTGAACCAAGTGTTATTCACAGCTGGACAGAGACGAGGAAACGTATCTTCTTTGTAAGCTCTTTCCTGTACATGGGTGGGTAAGTTAACAATTAGCAAAGTGAACATGAGAAGTGTACAGAGTGGTGTTTTGCTCTAGGACAAGTGTATCACAGTATCACCAAGGCTGGAAGAGACCTCAAAGATCATCAAGTCCAACCCAATACCACAGACCTCAAGACTAGACCATGGCACCCAAGTGCCACGT
>VWZE01017636.1:196063-237921 GCA_013396675.1 Eubucco bourcierii
ACATCAGCCCCCAGCTTGGTGTCATCTGCAAACTTGCTGGTGACTGACTCGATGCCCTTGTCCAGATCATCAGTGAAGATGTTAAAGAGGATGGGGCCCAGCACTGATCCCTGGGGCACACCACTAGTGCCCGGCCTCCAGCTGGGTGTGGCACCATTCACCACCACTCTCTGAGCTCGGCCCTCCAGCCAGTTCCTAACCCAGCGCAGAGTGTTGGCATCCAAGCCATAAGCTGACAGTTTAGCCAGAAGTTTGCTGTGTGGGACAGTGTCAAAGGCTCTGCTGAAGTCCAGGTAGACCACATCCACAGGCCTCCCCACATCCACCAGGTGGGTCACCTGATCATAGAAGGATGAAATCAGTTGACTTAATGAAGAGCTACAAGAGCAGGCTATGCTAAGCAGGAGTTCACTTGATACACTGAATTTATTCAACATTTAGATGACACTCTTATCTGCCTGCCAACACCTTAAAAGTAACTTTTGATGTCATCTGTGAGAAGAGTTGACCCTATGAAAAATTAATATACTGGAGAAGTGGAATGGAGTTGTGCAATTCATGTTCTGGACCCTAAACAAGCCTCTGGTGTCAGGAGGATCACATGAGGTGAAAGCTCCAACTCAGGGAAAATATTAATACAGTACTACAAATTTAGAGAATTACTTCCATTGTAGTAGGAAAATGAACAAATTATCTGCAACCCATCAGCTTAAAACAACACTACGTTGCTCAAAAACACCCTTGCATGCCTAAAACATACATACATTTATCATCTGCCAAGCAAAATAAGCCCACATTTATGTGCTCTCAAATAAGCCCACATTTATGTGCCCACTATTACTGATGACTCCATTATCATTGTGCTTCAAGCTGTGTTTCAAGCTTCAGCGCATTCACAGCGGCTATCAACAGTAAAAATTAAATTCAACAGTAAAAAATTGAATGCAAAGCAAAAGAAGAGGAAAGAAACCACTTACATCCCCATCTGATCTTTGCTGGCCAAAGTAATTTGTAGACAGCAGGCTAGTTACAATCTGTAAACTGCTCACTCAAGATATTGTTCCCTTAAATTCAGACTATAAACGTCACAGTAGGCTGTGAAGGTGATCTGTAGTACACCTGGACGCGCAGTATGACTAAACAGTACCACCAGACATCATCTCTGGCATTCCTAGCACTATGATCCCAGCAAAAGTCAAGCTTCCCTTTGACCCTGCTGGCCACTGAGACAGCAACTGATCTGAAAGAAGTGCATATTGCCAGCTGTGTAGTAACACAGTACAACAGTGGCAGTGCACCACGCTAAGGTTTAAATGTGTCAGCTGTCTAATCACTGGGACACTGCCTGGTCATTGTTCCAAACGTGTATGAACTCTGGAAGTCAGCTAAGACTTCTGCAACCCTCAAGCACTGTGCAAATTTAATGTCATGCAAGACAGATTCCAAGACTGCTGTTAAGAGTAGCAAGCAGAGCTTCAGAGATTGAAGGAACGGGCCCATCTGAGGCTCTCAAGATCACCATTACACATAACTGCAGTGGATAGAAGAACTCCAAAACACTGCAGGAATACAGTTTATTAACTGCTGTGTTGTATTCTTTAACCTACAGTTTGTGAGGTTTCCCTTTCTGTCATTGCTAACTCACAGCGAGGTAAACAAGCCAAACAGAGACTCCTCAAACAGCCAGAGGGCTCAAATTCCTTCAGACTTCATCAGCTTGAAAAGTATCATATGGAAGGGACTTATCAGGTGTGTTAGGAGATAAGGCAAGTATTACTAAACTACATTCAAACACCTTCAAAAACACTAAGAGCTGGAGTCCCTGCTTGTTGCAATGAATTTTTTTCTTCTAATACTTTTTAGAGGAACATTTATTAGTTTATCCAATGCTATGTTCAAGGTTTATCATGTAGTTGAATCTAAACTGGTTTGTAAACAGTGGAGTTACGATTCAGTGTGTGATCAAGCACCTTTAATTTACATGCAAGCTATCTTACTAAATGCTAAGCCACATTAAGCAACAAGTAGCATTTTTAAAGTTATCCATAGGATTCCCCACTTTACAGTTATTTGCTTGCTAGTCCTCAAGGATCCAATAAAGGCAGGAGGCAATTTTAAAATAAAACCATTCTTTCCTCCACAAGAAATACTTTGCAATGTTACCGTAGGCATAAATCCGATGGCTATCAAACCCTGTTGTTTCATCAAAGCACTCTTCCGAGCCAGTTTTGAACACAAAGTTAAAACACCTTGGGTTTGAAACTCCCCAAGCCACTTACTGCTAGTGATAATTTTCTAGGATTGCCTCAATATTAACTCTTCCTTCCTAACTCAAATCCTGTTGCACTCAGACTATAAGAGGATACCAGCTAGACAGGTTTGCAGCCTAATTTGGTACACTCATTTTTTTACCTTGTGAAAAAAAAAAAAAAGTCAATAGCTGCTTCAAAGATTTTAAGCACTAGACTCAAAAACTAAAATGAGCCAGAGACTTTGTGAATGTGTACAAGAGGTCTCCGGTTCAGGTGCGTGTGCTGGTTTGAAGCTAACTGGAATATTTTAATGAGAGAAATTAGATCATTGGTTGTGAAAAGAAAATAATGATGAAGTCTGTAGCATTCACTGGTTTGCTGAGAAGGACAAAAAGCCAAAATGTAAATAATCTCAGGCACTCTGTTCTGTGTCACTGGATCTGTTCACTTCCTCTTCACTCCACTCTAATATGTCTCCACTAATCTCAGCTAACATGTGACAACATAAGAGTTGCTGGTTGTTTTGTTTGTCTGTCTGGGAAAAGTAGAGGGAGAAAAAAAGAGGGTAGCTTTGAGCCCTTCAGGGTAGTTTCTTTGTCCAGGAGGGAGTTTCAGTTTCTGTACTATTTCTAATCAGTATACGGTTGTAATACTTGTAAATATATTGTGCATATATGCTTGTGGATTGTGCTTCGCTGTAAATGTAGCTTCATCTTACTTCCAAACAGCCTGAGCCAGTCTGGTAAATTCCAATAGTGGGGATGGAAAGTTCTTAACCCACATCATCGTGCTTTAAAGTATACTTTCAAGTTCAGGAGCAGGTTAAATTGTCCATATAGACACTACCTTGAATACCTGCTAACAGGAACTCTATGCCAAACCCAAGCTTTCTAGTATGTAAACTTTGAATGCTGTGATACAAGTGGCTGTCTTCCTGGGCTTATGCACATTACTACTCCAACACAAAGCTGTCTCTGCACAGAATAAACCTTGAGTTGCTGAGCTTGGTCTTTCCATGGGTTATAATCCCAGTTCATGGGTTATAACCCCAGTAATAACATCAAGCCAGACCTATTCAGAGAGCAAAGAATCTTCTGAGTGATCCCCAGCAATAGCTCCAACTGCTGTGAGAGGCCAAGCACGACACACCTCCACTAACCAAAATCACAGGAGAAGACACGGGAGGAAGGACTGAACTTTTCATTTTTCCAGATGGATATGAATTCTGCAGTAGATTTGTCCCAGGAGCCATGCAAGGCTACAGCCTGCCTAGTAACCTAACAACTGCATGACTGCTGTGGTCTTCAGAGAGGAAGTGTTTTAGAAATTCACATGAAAGACACCCAGCAGGATGGATTCTAAGATGAACAACTCTTAAATGATCCAACAGATTACTAGCTGGCTTAATAGGATGTACATGGCAAGGACAAGAACGACTGCTGGTTTGCTGCCTATAGGTCATATACCAATTCATGCAAGAAGAAAGAACACAACCACAGATCAAGTACTACAAGAATTACTGCTGACATCAGATTAACATCCCAAATCACAGTAGCATTTGGACTGTGTATGTATGACACAGCTCACGTACAGGCTGCAAGCTAAGGACAGCTCCTAAGGTATTTTCATGTAGGTCTCATACTGCCCAGCTTCACAACAATCCGAAGGAACAAGCTCAATGTCTCGACTCCACAAAGCGGTACTGTTGCATGTGACTGGTTACAAATGTTACAAAGCTTCTTTCTGCCCAGATAAATTGCAGTTTTAACATTTGAAATTCTAACTACTTTTACAAATATGTGAGGTTTTAGATCTTTCAGTCTTTCAGGTGTTACAACACATTTTCTGGCTAAGAGACCAAAGGACATGTGGTTTTGGAAACATTTTCAAATGAAGGCATTGTTTAGTGTGCAGAACTTATATGTGGGAAGAATTACAAAGAACTTCTTTTGGTCACTGCCTGGCACTGTTTAGAAATGTACACAGCACACAGGAGTGGATTTCAGGGACTTTCTTCCTTTCTTGAAATCCTGGGTTCCTCTAACAGTTTCTAAGTCTCACATGACTTCCAAACCCACTGACAGAAGGGAGGCAATCATAACGAAGTGCAGCAAACACATTTGGTAGATGTAAGGATGAGGAGGATACCAAAAGCACCAACACACAGAGTTGTACCTGGTCACTTTTGGTTGTCTCAGGCCCACAGATGCTACTTAGATGACAGCAGTACACTTCTTCTCCACTTTTGTACTCCCAAAGTCTCAGAGTCGAATCCTGGACAGATGGAAGCAGATACAAGTCTATTACTAACAGCACCTCAAGCAAAGAGATGCCATCATGGCCTTCAGTTAAATCCTATTTCCCTGAAGAGCTTCCCACAGAAGCTGCTAAACAGTCACTTAGTTAAGATCTCAAATTGCAGATAAATCATTTTAATTAACATAATTTCCCCCTTCCATTCTAAATTATTCAGTCATGCTAACTGTAATTCTTTTGAAGTGGAAATTGGATAGCTGGAGGAGCACATCTCAAGTCTGCCTCAAATAGCAGAGTAACACAAATGCTATGCATTTTAATGTCAGTTCTTTCAGACTGCCCTCCTCTGTCCCTATTTTTATTATCAATCAAATTCTCATTTGATTTAGTAACCTCCTGGAGAGAAGCTAAACACCTCTCTGGAAAGAGAGTCATCAGAGAGTATTTACTAAGAACAAAATACTGCTGCACGCAGCACTAATGCTAGAGTTGCTTAAAGAATTAGAGGCAGGAGAGACAAGAGCCTTAGGGAATCAAGAGCAGCAGCTGATATCAAATCCTA
Source organism: Eubucco bourcierii (assembly GCA_013396675.1). NCBI lineage: Eukaryota > Metazoa > Chordata > Aves > Piciformes > Ramphastidae > Eubucco > Eubucco bourcierii. Next base: position 201,134 of record VWZE01017636.1, read on the forward strand.
GCAATTACTACAATCTTCACAGAAAATACTACTTGTTTCCTGTGAAGTTTTGGTAGTCTGGGAAACAAAGAATATTGTTTGCCTTCTTTCAGACCAATTCCACCTACTCATGTTGTATGAGTCTGTCATGACAGCAGAATTCCATCAATTTAAGAAAAGAGCTGGCGGCAGGGAAAGGAGGGAACACTCACTGAGTCCTCATCCAAGCATTGTGTAGCACTGCACTTCAGTATCTACACCACATGCACTAAACTTATTATGAGGACATACAAATAAGGACATAATTCAGAACAAGTCCTGCCAAGGAAAGCAAGTGGGAGGATATAGAAGCAACAATTTTCTCACCTTAAAAGCTGTAAAATATCTCTGTGATTCTAAGGCCATTCATTCTCAAGTCATTCATTATCATGGCAGGCTATTTACTTTAAAGTTGTTTAACAGTCTAAAGTTTGTCTGTGCTCCAAAGCAAAAGTGATGAAGTGGTGATAAAGAAACTACGAGGACTTTGTGATTTCTCCATCCTAAAGATCTCAACAAGCCAGGAATGCTGTAAGCACTGCAAGTGGCTCATACATGACCTAGCAACAGAATGGTTGAAAACTGAGCAGAAAGCTGAGAAAGGAAAGTAAGGATGAGAAGAGAGAGGGCATGCTGTAAACCATGAGAGATTCTTCCAAGCATTCCAAGGAATTTGGGGAAACCACAAGCAAACAATGGTTTTAGTCTAAATTTTCAAGAAAAATACTTTTTGGAAGAATTTGCAATACGTACCCCAGAAGCTGACAACAGCAAGTCAGGATGGTTGGGTATTACAAGTATTTTGCTTACAAACCTAAAGAGAAATTTGTCAAAAGTTGAATTCTCTTTTTAAACACACTGTAATAGAAAACACCAATTCTAAAGAGAACTTAAAATAAACAGATTCTCCACTTCAAACTAATTAGAAGGAAGAAAAAAAATGTCTACAGTACTTAGTATAATACGTAAATACTGTACAAACTATGGACTTTCTACTTAACAGAAAAAAAATACTTCCCTATCTGCACTGGATGGATTTTACTGACCGCCTCCTGACTGAGGATATTACAATTTAGATCAAAAAATGCCAACAGAGACAGACTTGCTCGTGTAGCATATTCCTCTTCCTCAATTCATGATGCACATTAAAAACAAGAGTCAACGGGTGCTTTTAAAACAGAAGTGATTACCTGAGTTTTCAGAGGACCAGATCTCTCCCATCACAGTTGGAGATCAATCAAAAGCAGTCACAGAGTCACAGAAAACATCCAGTTGGAAGAGACCTCAAAGATCATCCAGTCCAACCCTCTACTCAGCATTGAAGGGTCAAACACTAGACCACATACCTAAGCATCAGGTCCACACAGTGCTGGAAATACCTCGAGGGACAGCAATCCCACCACTGCCCTGGGCAGACCATTCCAATGTCCGACAGCCCTCTTGAAGAAGTATTTCCTAACATCCAGCCTGAACCTCCCCTTACACAGATGAAACCATTTCTTCTCTTCCTGTCACTTGACAACAAGGAGACGAGGCTGTCCCCTCCTCACTCCAGCCTCCCTTCCTTCGGGTTGTTGTACAGAGCAGTAAGGTCTCCCCTCAGCCTCTGCTTCTCCAGACTGAACAACCTCAGCTCCCTCAGACACTCCTCATAGGCCATGTGCTCCAGGACCTTCACAAGCCTTGTTGCCCTTCTATGGACAGGCTCCAGCATCTCAATGTCCTTCTTGTAGTGAGTGGCTCAGAACACAATACTTGAGGTGTGGCCTCATCAGCACTGAGTACAGGGGAGTGATCACCTCCCTGTTCCTGCTGGTCACTGTGTTTCTAATACAAGCCAGGATGCCATTGGTCTTCACTTTCAAACAAACACGTGGCAATTTACCACCAGTATCTACATTAACCCAGAAGTTTTCCATTTTTTTCAGAAGTAGGTAATATTGCTGTGTCTGCTGTGACTTAACTGAGTAATGAAGATCTGAACTTCTCAAGTTTGTAATTAGAGCTCAGCACCTTAAAACCTAAGTAGAACATTACCCAAGTGGAACAGTCTTGCTTTGGAAAACAGCCATAATTTTAAGACTGTTTAAAAAGAAGAAAGGGAGATCTGGACCCTGCAATACATAGAATCTCAGAGGTTGGAAGTGACCTCCAGAGATCATTGAGTCTGCACTGGACTCTCTCAAGCAGTTCTATGTCCCTCTTGAACTGTGGGGGCCCAGAACTGATCATGGTACTCCAGATGTGGCCAAACCAGGGCAGAGTAGAAGTGCAGGAGAACCCAGTAGCCACACCCCTTCTAATACATCCCAGAACGGCATTGCTTTTGCTGACCACGAGAGCACATTGCTGGCTCATGGTCAACCTTCTAGCAACTAGGACCCCCAAATCCTTTTCCCCTTTTCCCCAAAAGATCAGTCCACAATCTATACTGATACCTGGAGTTGTTCTTTCCCAGACCTACTGGCCTCCTAGCAAGGCAGACCACAGCTGAATCACATAAGTATAGTAGGAGGTTGCTTTGCTACCTTCTACCCTTCCAACCACTATCATTAGAGCAAACTTCGCTTCAGGTTGGAGAAGAAAGAAAAGGACAGGAAGCAAAAGATCCTGGATTTACGTAGAATAAATCCTGCATTTTACTGAACTTAATAACACAGCAACACATCATCTTTCTACTGGGACATCCCCTATGATCCACCTTTCACAGATCCTTCTACTTGCCTAACCTTTCTTGCCCACAGTAATAGAATCAATCTCAAGAAAGATACCAAGTCCCTCTTCTGCACTACTAGAAAGGTTAGTTAGCTACATAAGAAGCATGATTCTTTGAATCTATTTTATGTAACCATTCTGCAGCCTCTAGGTCATGGCAGTACAGGCAGAAAGAGTGCTCATACATTCTTAAATGATACAGCTGGTAAGAAAGATGGGACAGTTTTTTTTAGCATCAGGGCAAGGGATAACGGACTTAAACTGAAAGAGAGTAGGTTAGTCAGACTAGACAAGGGAAAAAACTTTTATTATCAAGGTGGTGAAAAACTGGAACAGGTTGACCAGAGAGGTGGTAGATGTCTTATCCCTGTGAGCAATCAAGGTCAGGTTGAATGGGGCTCTGAGAAACCTCATACAGTTAAACATGTAACTGCTCAAGACAGGGGGGTAGACTAGATGACCTTTAAAAGTCTCTTTCCAATCCAAAGCATTCTATGATTCCAACACAGATCTACCTGTTGTTTAATAGGATTTGAGGAGACAATATGGTTTGAGGAGACAATAATTTCATCATTACTAAGACACAGTAAGGACCTGCATACCACTTTTGCACGCAAAGAACTTACTCTTTGTGTCCCAGGCAGAAGGATACAATATTATAAGGAGCCTTTGTCAAGCTGACTCTGATCTTTTCATCTCTGTCTGCAGTTAGGATATACCGGTCATCAGGACTCAGTGCCTGTTGATAAAGGGAGAATTTTAGTCTCCAGTAGCTCAGTGCCTGTTTTAACACAATTCTTCCTAAGCAGGAGAAAAAGATAAGCAGCAATCTATTTCTCCCAAGTCTGAATGGCAGGTGTAAACACTGAGCTATGCTCTCTGACTGACCATGGAAACACAAACCTTTAGGATGGCAACTTTCTCACTCTCTAGGACAAGTGACACTGACTACCAAGTACAGTAAAAGACGCTAAGCTCCAACAGAACAGCTGGAATTCACATTGCATCTTAAAAACAAAGAAGTTAATCACATGGAAGAGCTCAGCTGACACGACAGTCTGGGTGAATTCCCATACATATTCCATCAAGAGGTCTTCTGCAGCTTTAACACGAAGACATTCCGAACGTGCACATTCCCAGACTGGGTAACCCTTTAATAAGCTTGTTTCCTTACCAAATCCTGCAGACACAAACTCAGTAAGAAGTAACTCAGACCACATATGAAAAAAGTACTCCCAAATCTGGGGCAAAAACAATGAAAGACTCAGACACAAGCAGGAATGTTACTAACTACACAGGGGCACATACTTACCACATCCAACAGCAGAGATAAGTGACCCAGCTCAAGTTTTCCATCTGCTTGGGGTTCTGTTATTGAGTAAGAATAGACATCACCAGACTTGTCTGCAACCAGAATCTTATCCTCTGCAGCTGTAATAACCAGGGAAGTACATCTCCTGCTCACTGACCTGAAAGAAAAATGGCACAGTTTGAACAGCTCTGGATGGCAGCTTCAGCAAGTCTGAATTCAGATCTAGTTAAGAAGACCAAGAGACTGGACAAAAAGCTCTCAGATGCAACATTCTTGAAACAGCAGCAATGAGAATAATCTTAAGGGAAAGTATGGGGCCAGCACAGAACTTCTAAGATCTATTAAATGACTGAGCTGTGTAATAGTAAACAACTGATGGAGTGGGAATAAAAAAAATGAAATATCATTAAAGCTGCATAGCTGCACTTTGCTTAGGTACCCTCTCAACTGAGCATTTTGCCTTGGCTGTCCTGCCAGTATTCTAAAGAATGTTGGCAGACTTTCTTGCATTCTCCATAACAAAAATGCAAGTTAAACTCATGGAAAAGAGAAGATAAGGTAGGAGTTCTCTTAGCAAAAGTCCTCCACAACAATACATCTGAAAACTGTGCCGAAAGCACTTCTCCAATTGTCAGTTCACAGTGTAAAATGAATCCCTTCATTGTGAGCCTCAAGGCCTCTTCCTCCTCACATTCAGTCAGGGAGCCACAGTCTTAGGGTACCTTGTCCAGACAAAACCCTGATCTTGAACTCTGACTTTCCCTCATCATGTAGCTGGCAGCAGTTTTCTTACAACTTTCCAGATAAATGTATCGTACATGTCAGAAAATAAGTTTTTTAAAAGGTTTAATTACTTCATCTGGAGAATGCTTCTGCAGCTTAACAGCTATTATTGTTACTGTTACTCTTTTCCAAAGCCCTCTGTGTCCTGCATGTTAACAGAAGACTGTGGACGCCAAGGATCACAAAGAAGGGACATTTCTATTCACATACTCAGAAAGTGGTGACCCTCTGGAGGCAAAAGAGCAAAAGGCAGGAAAATAGAAATCCTAATACTTTTTATTAGTAGTAAACTCATTTGAAGAAGAAACACCACAACAATGGGAAAAAGTATGAATAATACTTTGCAAGCTTAGTCAGCACAGCTTGAAAATAGGCTATCTTGCTCACAAGAAGGCTTTGCTCTGAGTTCACTGTATTGCCTTTGCCCTTAAACACAACAATCCAAAAGTTTCCCCATGTCTTGAACTGAGCCAACTACAACAGCCAGCAGCACGATGTGAAAACTTTCATATGGCTTGCCACAAAACAACAACACAAATTACAGAGCTAGACCCTGGCACTTTTTTCCCATGCACAGACCATTTTGTCTATATTCCTAGTTTCCTAATAGGAGGTAGTGACATTTTCAAGTAATCGAGTCCTAGCTGACCTTTTAGCAGAAAATTGAAACATCAGACAACTGTCTGATGGCATATCACAGGCAAGACATACAGGGCCAGGGCAGGATGGAAGACAGACCACAGAATGACTAGAATTTGCTGTTTCTGGGTTTGTCAGCAATTACATACTCACTACAACATTGGTTAACCCAACAAAAGGTCCATCAGGTACCCTACACACTCAGCCAAGCCAACAAGGATTCCATCATATTTAGCAACCGGGGCCTCACATTTTCCTGAGACCTGCAGATGCACAGACATCACACGCTGAGGTATTTTCTCAGGAAGACCTTCGTGGTTCTTTTATTTAACAGATCACTGCCACAAGCAGCAGCAGAAAACTTGTAACTGGGGGACCTCTGGTGGACAGATACAGACTGTTTTCTCCAGAGGACCGGACTACAGAAGGGAAACATCTGGCGGCGTCGCTGTAAAAATATACTTTTAAGAGGTCACAAACTCCCCAAAACATCTCCAAATAAAAGGACACAGACCATGCACTCATTAAACTGGTCAGTATCACGACAATCTTAGCATTTGCTAGGAGTGGATCAGGTTTCAGTTCTTGAAAATGCAAGCATTGTTCTTAGGAATAAGATTATCATTTGCTTGGGCAATAATACAAACATCTTCACATGCATTTAGCATTCCACACATTTCTTCACTAATACCTTTGAATTCCCAAGAACATTAGCCTTATATGACCTTACTCAGCAATGAGAAAGCTTAGTGAAAACAAAGGGTAGCATCCCAACTACTGTTTTCTAACTCTAATCAGCCACATGCTAACAAAGAAACATGCAACATCCCACTTCCTTACCTGACACTAACACGCTCCCAGGAGGGCTTTGTACGGAACAGAATCAGACGTTTGCTGTCATCTGTCAAGGCAAAGTAATTGCCTGATGGGGAAAAGGCAAAAGCTAGGATGTCATCGCTTCCTTTATCTGTTGGTTTCTCATCCTGCCTAATAGAGAAAGGGAAATAATAACCTAAGAGTTACTGAAATCCTTAAGAAGGTTGTTCTCACACTATGATGCACCATGAAAAAAGTACAACTCTAAAAGTCTTACTTGTGCTGAAAATGTTGAGCCAAATTTGAACATTAATCCAAAGGAAAAAGACAAGAAAAAGGAAACTGATGTAAACCCTAAGCCTGTATGCTAAAAAAAAAAAAAAAACAAAAACCCAAAAAAAAACAAACAAAAAGAAACCCCCAAACCAAACCCAACACTACAGTTTCTGCTAGATCTTAATATGAATTCAGAGGAAAACCCTAAAATTGCCTACAGCTTTTTCAGCTTTTGGAATATCATGACTTAGAGAATGGATCTGAAGGAATTATGTAATTGATTTGTGGGTTTGTTTTTTTAACTAACTAGTTTTAGATGGTCTACTAAAAAAAATAGAATATTTTTCTGTAAATCACTTGACTGAGAATAGGCACACAGAACTACTGATTGTGCTAATGGTGTTTCTTTAAAAAAGAAGAGTGTGTACAGTCTCCCCCCGGGATTAAACAGAAGAAAAAAAATGCATACACATATATCCACCAAGGTTAGCAAAAACACCCTGGCCATCACCTCATCAGGTAGTCATTCTATGACTTTTATTATCTTCACTGCACAGAACCGCAGGAGATGCATCCTCTAAGAAAACAGCCCACTGTATAAGCAAATATTCTCACCCTTTATTTCCTAATGTTGTCTTCTCTGCACTGATACAATCGTACACGAACAGACTATCATCACTGCAAATAAGAAACAACAGACTGAAAACACTGGAACTAAAACAGCCGTGAGCTTCACTACAAACCGTGACAACCCCCACGGCAACATGCTATTATTTCAATTTGTGCAACCGATTCTCATCTCGAGGAACCACCTCTGTCAAACGGGCTCCCAAAGCACTACAGATGCAAAAGTTTAAAAAGCTTGGATTTTAAACTTTTGGATACCAAAACAAACTGCCCTCTCTGGCAAAGTAACTATGATATTTTACTTTGTCAGGTGTAATAGTCTTGTCGCTAGCATTTACCCGGTTTTCACATCCCGGTGACGCGTATATCCTGGTGCATAATCGTGCCGGAAAACCATTAAGATTTATATAATCTTTAAAGGGAAACTCAGTAACACAAATAGACAGGAGGGGCCCCTAAAGGCCTGCGCTCGGCCACGCTGCGCTCTCCTGAAAGGCTGGAACAGGCACAGCCTCCCACCCCCCCCTGTCAGCCCCGGCTGGAAGGCCCCGCCGCTCACTGCGGAAGCCGCAGGGGACGAGCAGCGAGCCCAGCAAGCGCAGCAGAGAAGCCTCTGGTAGAGAAGAGCGGAGCTGCCTCCGGTAGAGAGGCGCGGTGCTGCCTCCGCCGCTCGGCCCCGCGGCCTGCCGACGGGGTAAGACCCACCCCGCAGCCGCCCCGCCTGTCACTGACCGGGGCTCCCTGTACCGCGCTACCAGAAGACGGCTGCCACCGCTGGCAGCAATCAGCGCCCCGTGGACTGCCAGAGCCGGCCCGGGGCCGCGACCCCTGCCGCCATCCCCGCCGCCAGCATCCATGCGTCAGCACCACCACGTGTGCGCCGCGGCGGCCCAGGATACTGACGTCACCGCAGGCGGCGATGACGCCAGGATGCGTTCCGCCGGGCAGGTCCGGGGTGGGGAGGCTGTGGGGGCGTCTCTGCTCCTCTGCGCGTCACGGCGGGGGGCTGCGGAAGGGGCCGGCACTCCGAGTTGCCCGCCGCGTTCGTCCTTCATGGAATTATAGAATCGTTTAGATTAGGGAAGACTTTTAAGATCACTGAATCTAACCATCAACATCACACGGCCAAGTCCACTACTAAACTATGGTCCTCAGCATCACTTCTACACGTCAGTACTCTGCACTGGTTAGGCCACACCTTGACTACTGTGTCCAGTTCTGGGCTCCTCAATTTAAGAAGGACATTGAGGTGCTTGAACGTGTCCAGAGAAGGGCAATGAGGCTGGTGAGAGGCCTTGAGGACAAGCCCTGTGAAGAGAGGCTGAGGGAGCTGGGATTGTTTAGCCTGGAGAAGAGGAGGTTCAGAGGAGACCTTCTTGCTGTCTACAACTACCTGAAGGGTGGTTGTATCCAGGAGGAGGTTACTTTCTTCTCTCAGGAAACCAGTGACAGAACAAGAGGACACAGTCTCAAGCTACGCCAGGGGAAGTTTAGGCTGGCGGGGAGGAGAAAGTTCTTGACTGAGAGAGTCATTGTCTACTGGAATGGGCTGCCCAGGGAGGTGGTGGAGTCACCGTCCCTGGAGGTGTTCAAGGTGGGTTTGGACGTGGCACTTGGTGCCATGGTCTGGTCTTGAGGTCTGTGGTGATGAATTGGACTTGATCTTTGAGGTCTCTTCCAACTCTGGTGATACTGTGATTGTTTCCCTATTCCTGCTGGCCACACTATTCACATTACAGGCCAGGGTGCTGCTGGTCTTCTTGGCCATGTGTGCACACTGCTGGCTCTTATTCAGATGGCTGTCAACCAGCACCCCTCGGTTCTTTTCTGAGGGGCAAATTTCCAGCCACTCTGCTCCAAACCTGTGGTGTTGCATGAGGTTGTTGTGACCCAAGTGCAGGACCCGGTACTTGCCCTTGTTGAACCTCATGCAACTGGTCTCAGCCCATCCAACCGGCCTGTCCCAATGCCTCTGCAGAGGACTGGTACCCTCAAGCACACCGAGGCACACCGAGGCACACCTCCACAACCCCGCACAGCGCCTGCGGCAAAAGGACGGGGGTGGAGCTTGATGAAGCTCCGCCTTGTGTGGGGGTGGTCCCGGCGCTCCCGGAGCTTGGTGTGGGCCCACGTCAAGATGGCTACTCCCTCGCTGCTGGGCTGCGGCCGGGTGGCTACCCGCAAGGTACGGGGCAGGGTGGGTACAGGTCTGGGCAGAGGGGCTGGGAATAGTCGCTCGGCTGCTTTCGGTGACAGGTACCCAGCCGGTCACCTTCTCCCGAGTCGGCGGCACCTGCGCCACGGGCCCGGGGGAGGAGGTGCGCATGTGCACAGTCGGCGACGTTGGCCCGGGGAGATGGTGGGGTCTGCTCACTCCAGGGATTTCCCCAGGGCTTCCAGTGTTCTGGAGATCATTCGTGTGCCGCTTCGTTTATTTGTTTATGTGGTACCTTGCAGGTGTTGCGGCTGGAGGCCCGGGGGCTGGGAGGGGCGGCCCCCTCCGCCGCGTTCTGCACCAGGCGAGCAGGTTCCGGGACGCCGCCAGCGAGTAAGATGTTTGTTTTGTTGTGTGGCGGAGGGGTGTAAATAAAAGCAAATGCGCCTACAGCTGCTCGTAGGAGCGTCTCTCTTTCTTTATAGAGATTAATCAGCAAGGTAGCTAACCTCCGTCCCCTGCAGCTGGGAGATTTCTGCACCTTTTGCTGGTACCCAAACTGTAGTGGTTCAGATGAACCACTGGTGAGCACCCACCTGAAGGTTGAGGTCGCTCTGATTGCCATTATAAAGGCAAGAAGAACTTGTGACTACGACTCTGAACTGCTGCTGTGTAAGACAAATAAATGAAAGTTCAGCATGATGGAAATAAGAATTTCTGTTCAAATGTATCGAAAGAAAACTAGAAGTAAAGATCTGATAGCAATGAGGCTACAGAGAATATATTTTTATTTGTAGGCCATGCTACAAGATTGACACTTCTTCTCTGTTAACTACCTTATATATTAGCAGCTGTGGTGCTTTAGCAGACTTAGCTATAATTACATTTGTCTTAATATAAAGAAGCTTTGCAAGTTGCCTGAAAGTTTATGAAAATGAGGGCAGTGAGTTACTTTTTTTAATGAGACAAAGAATCTAGTTTTGAAATTAAGATATTCTTCCTTATCTGTCAGAATGTTTAGATTATGGAGGTCAAAAAGAAACCTGTTTTACATGAAGAGAAAAATACTTGCAAGACATGAATATCTGCTCCAGACAGCAGTATTGAAAAGCTGTAAAAAATTACCATGTAAAAAATTAACATGTCAGTGTTAAATACAGTTGTGAAGCTTCTTGGCTCATAGGTTGGACCTGGGTTTGGTCACTCCTTTGAACATTCAGAAGTATCCAAACACCTTCCGTCCCTGTCCAAAGTCAAACCATGAATAAAAAATTCAAAGGAGGATACTTTACACAAACTGCTGTTTGTAAATAGAGGCTCATTGATGCGATAAGTAGGATTCCCATCCCAAATTAGAGATCCAGGTACATAAACAGCAAAACTCCATGGGGCCACGTGTGGAAGTGATCAGACTTGTTGACAGCTGTTGAAAAGATCACTGAAAGAGTATTTGAATGCAGTCACCTGGCTTCTAATGTTAGCTTCTTAAATGCCAAGGAAAATAAAAGCTTGGTTGTTCCATTAAGGCAGCCTCTGCTGCATAGAATGATGTATGCTTGATTGAGCAACAAATCACTTTTTATTAGAATTTTTTTTTCATTATTTTAAGCACATTTGAGATGTGCTTTAGCACCGGTTTCTAGATTCATTGTCCTGCAACTGTCATTTCAGATGCCAGGAGATTTCTTTCAGCTCCACCTGCAAATGGTTGAGGTTAAGGTGTGTAAGACAGAGATGTCTTTTTCAGATTACAGCTAGAACAGGGTGTGCAAATTTTCTTTGCTTTGATGAAATGGTCATGTTTACATAGGAAGTCAGTGATGGGGAATACACCTGTAATTTCTGTATGCCTCCTTTCTGAAGTGCAAACATGTTCCAATAATGATACTTCTGTTACAGGAATCAATAAGAATGAATCTGGGAGTAATAGTATTGTTACAGATTTGGATGTACTGTTTTGGGAAAGGAATGCAAATGCAGATCAGGTGGTATGAAGTTTGAAGTATCCTAACTAAAGAGCATGTACCAGTTGCATTAGACTTTCTGATTAAAAGCTGAAAGGCATAGAATCTTCACATATCCAAATATTACTGTTTGGTTTTCCAGTAACACCTACTGTTCATGGTCAAGTTGAGTATTACCTGCCTTCAAAGTTTCTTAAGATGTATTAACATTAATACTTCTTCAACTTTTGCTCAGCTTTCACTTGTCTGTCATACCTTCGGTCATTCCTTGTTAGTTTGATCTTTCTCTAAGCTTCACAGAGCTCTACAATCCTGAGTGACGTCTTTTTGCCTGTTAGTTCTACAGGCTGCTCTTTGGCTATATTAGACTGTTAAAATAGTCAAGCTTCTTTCAAAGCTGGCTGCCCATCCTCCTGCTTCCCTCTGTTGTCCTGTTCCCTGCCCTGCACCTTCCGTCTAGCAGAAAGAAGTGTCATTCTGAAATTATTCAGAAGTACTACCTATATAGTAAACCGGTGTATTTATGTTAAGAATTCTTTCTTGATTAGTTTGCTTTTAATTTAATGTGTCATGTGGTTTCATATTTCTTCTGTGATGTTTTCATTTGGGCGTTGCTAAAGACTTGCTTTTGTTCAGAACTAATTGTAGTAACTCCTTGGATCATACATGGTATTAACTATAAAATACTACCAAGGGGGAAAAACTGCATCTCCTTCATGGTCTTGTGAGGTAGATCTGAGTTTCCAAACTCTGCAGATTTCCATAGACTGGAAATCTGTAGTATTACACTGCTGGTTGGAATTGGTGAAACTCATAATGGAGCTGATTTTGCTATAGAAAATTTGAGCAGTGGTCTGTATTCTTAACAGACCATCTCAGTCTGTTCCCAGTCCTCTTTGTCTTTCTGTTTTCTTTAACCACAACAGCACTGATGGTTGATCAGCCTCTTCAGGATATAATTAGCACAAGTTATCTAAGGGGTATTTGGTATTCTATAAAAGAGCCTGAAAGTTGCTGGTTTCTCTTCACCTGCTGGCCTCTTGTCTTTACCTTAATGAAGAGGTCTCAGAAAAAAAAAAGTGGACACTGTAAACTGGAGGAGATAAGGTCTTGGGAAAATGATGTTAAACTGTATTAGACACAATTCAGTTGGTAGTTCACATGGACACATGAACAAGTAATACTTTCACCTATGGCCTCGGGTATCTTTGCTACTTTGTCTCTTGGGAGTCATTCCCTCCCCGCTGCTTTAAAATAACTATTGCAGGAGGCTGGCTATTGCTTTATCTCATTATTGTCTCTTCTGCTTCACTGGCTTGTTCTTAGACAAATATTATCTCTGTAGCAGTATATATGAAGAGCTCAGTTAACAAGCTATCTTAACATTTGTCTGAAATAGGAAGGTGTCTGTAAACCATTTTCAGTGAAGCACTAAGAAAAATGGCACGTGCAGGGAGTCTGGCAAAGCAAGCAGCAAAAGGCATCTCATGAGTTTCATCACTGCACCAGTGAAAACCGTTCAGTGCTAATTAGAACTCTGTTTAGCTTAAAATGTCTTGAAACTTTCTGCTTCATAATGCCTGTAGTATAAAAACATCTCTCAATTTGCTTTTTGTACCAGACTTTCTCAGAAAGTTAAAATTGTTTGACTAAGATCGCTAATTAACATCAATATCAGATATAATGATAATCCTCTTTATGCCGTTTCCTAGATGTAGTGACACCACAGGGAAGCACCAAGCTGCTAGCCATCAAGGCACCAGTTGAATTCCCTAAAATGTTGTCTTCTAGCTCTCTCTTAGCATCTTCAAACAAAGGTGAGAGCATACCTAGTACTAACCTCGAGGAAGCTTCCAAGCCTGGTGAAGATTTCATATCAAGAAAAACTGTTGTTGCATTTCCTCAGCGAATAGTTATTTCTTCCCTTGAGGAGGAAAATGTCACTTCACATGCAACAGAAGGAGGCTTGAGGAAGGAGTTAGTTGAGGAAGAAACTTCATCTTCATCCAGCTCAGATTCAGATTCTAGCTCAGATTCAGAGGAAGAAAATGATGGTTCAGAAGTTGGCACTAAAACCAAAGCCAAGTTTCCTAGACAAGATTCAGTCTTTTCTGAGAACATAGCAGTAAAGGCATCAATGCTAGCAAAAGAGAACTTGTCCCAGAAATCCCAGAAAGAATATGTAGCTAAGAGGAAGCCACGCAAACCAGAAACTGGTGTGTCTCCTGTCAAGCAGGTCACATTTTCTAAAACACCAGTCAGCCATGAAATGTCAAAATCCAAAGCAAGAGACCCCAAAGTAAAATCAACTCCAAAAGAAGCAGGTCAGCAGAAGCTGGTCTTAGACCCACATGTGGTTGAAAGCCAAGACCTGAGCAATGTCACTTACAAATCTGAGGAAAAGTCCATTGGAACCCAAGTAGCAGCTCTTCAGATGAAGGCTTCATCAGTGACTCAGGAAGACAAACAGCAGAAACTAGTATCCAGAGGAGAAGAAAAGAAGGTGAAGAAGGCGCAGAAGTCAGAAGCAGCAGCTTCTCCTAAAGTAGAAGAGACTTCTGAAAGCACAATGGTGGCAATGGGCGCTACAGCAAAGGAGGAGACCCCTCAAGAAGCAGGAGGCCAGGATGGAGAAAGAAGCGCAACAGAGGGTACAACTTTAAATTGTTTGAACTGTATTGATTCACCTGGGTTAGGGTATTTTTAAAAGGGATTCTCTTTATACTGAAGGTACCTGCATAACAGTGACTTTCTAGAGGATAAATTCTCATTCGTTGCTAATTTCAATAGCTGATTTCCAGTTATGCTGTGAAAGCAAGTGGTGTTCATTTCACTGTGTTTATAGTTTCATAAACCAGATACTTATAAAATGGATATGAGGTTGTTTCCACTGTGAGCAAAATCATAGGATTTATATGACAAAAGTTGTATTCCCTCTTTTCTCAAAAGGGTTTGGTAGCAGCCTTTCTCTTGAGCCAAATTTGATGCTGTCTGCTTTTTTGCTTAAATCCTGCTTTTTAGTTTGTTTTGTTGTTTTTTCCCCCCAAAATATTGAAGTATTTCAGATTTCAGTAGACTTTATGAAATCATAGTCTAACACCAGAAACAGGTATTGATTCTGAGATTGGTAGGTTGCAAGCAAGTCATGTTGAAGTAGCACAGAGTTGACCTTATAACCCAGCTTTTGTAGCACATCGAAGAGACTGCTATTGTTTTTTAGGAAAGATCATCATGCATCGTATAATCATCTCTTTATCTGTACTTCCCTATCTGACTTACCCTTCTTATTTACAGTTCTGTTAACTTACCTACTGATCTCATTCTGTGTATTTCAGTAGCAAATGCCCCTCTTGCCATGATCTGTGGTAGCTTGCCATTCTTGCCTTTCACCTTAGGCAGCATACCATTCTTAAGATCCCCCTTCTTCTGGTTGCTGCTCTGAGTTAAAGAATTTGCCTACTTGAAGTAAAAACAGTGTAACTGTAAAGCTGCTTGGGTATCATCCTTCTAGTGATGTCCATGCAGAAAAGACTGGCAGTCCAGGTGAACAGCAGGTCGAATATGAGCCAGCAATTTGCTTTAGCAGCAAAGACCACCGATGGTAGTAACCTGGGCTGCATTAGGAGGAATGTTGTGAGAAGGCTGAGAGAGGTGATCCTTCCCTGGTGTGTTGCAGCTGGAGTGCTGTGTACAATTCTGGGCTCCCCAGTAGAAGAGAGATGCGGAGCTGCTGGAGAGAGTCCAGTGAAGTGCCACTAAGGTGGTTAAGGGACTGGAATATTTCTGAGGAACAACTGAGAGATCTGGGACTGGTCAGCCCAGAGGAGAGAAGGCTCAGCGGGGTTCTCATCAATGTATGTAAATGCTTGAAGGGGTAGTGCAAAGGAGACAGATTTAAGTCTTTTTAGTAGTAGCCAGTAATAGGACTAAAGGCAGTGGGTACAAACCAGTGCTTGGCATTTTGCCTCAACATCAAGAAACACTTTTTAGAATCGTAGAATCATAGAGTGGTTTAGGTTGGAAGTGACCTCAGAGATATCTAGTTCCAATGGCCCGCCATAGGCAGGTTCACCTCCCTGGGTGTGATGGAGCACTGGCACAGGTTGCCTAGAGGCAGTGAAGTCTCCATCCTTGGGGACATTCAGAAACTGTCTGGACATAATTCTGGGCAGTCTGCTCTAGCTGACCCTGCTTAAGCATTTAGGGTCAGACCAGATGACTTCCAGATACATTTTCCTACCTCAAACATTCTGTTACTCTAAAGTCACAGACCAGGTTCAGACCAGGTTCAATGATGAATAATTGCTGTTGTACATAGATGTCCAGGATACAGTGTTCAATGAAGGACTTGCCTTTGGTTTTAAGGGTCAGATCGTGACTTGGTCTGGTTTAAGAACTGGAAGCTAAGCTTACCTTCTTTCCTGACTGCAACTCAAATAGTTACATGTAGCACTGTTTGCAAACAGCATTTTCATTTATTTGTTCCTCCTTGCAGTCAGCAGTAGAAACTTTCTTTAAAAAAAAATAAAAGTGTTTTTTTTTCCTACACTGAAGCCTCTATGAAGACCTGAAAAATTAGTTTGGATGACTTCCAGTACGAGAGAGAGGACTTAAAATGTTCATATTACTCCAGGTGAAGATGGCATTTCAAAGATCTGTGAAATAGATACCTCTGGTGCTGTAAATCCAGAATAAGGTTAAACCCATGTGACAGACTCTATCTGCAGATCTGTATTCATGGGGCAGTGGTACTGCTGTGTCTTAGACACATCGCAGTCATAGCCACACCAGCAAAATCTTCCTAAGTAGGGCCTGACTTTACTGAAAATGGCACTTTTGCTGTGGAGATGGTAAGGTTTTGACAGAAGGAGAGTTTCTGTGGGGAAGGTCCTGGATGACTGCTGCAGTAGCTGTGGAGAGGGTCAGTACAGGCAAGTTCACACCCATTTACTGCTGGTGTAATCTTTGGGTGCTAAAGAGTAGCAAAGGGTCAAACCCAGGTACACTGTGTCCTGTAGTATCAGCGACATCTCCAGGCATATCTTGTTCTTTCTTCTTTTCAAGGCTGCCTTTGAGAACAGCTACTGCTTTTCCATGTTCAGTGTTCACAATTAATGATACCTTCTGTAATCTGGACTACTTTCCTTTCTTGTTTCCCTTTATTCATCTGCAAACTCTTCAGCAGGGGCACTAAAGATGTAAAAGCAATTTTTCCTATTCCAAACCTGGATGTTAAGGTGATGTCACCCATTTTTTAGAGGAAGCATGCTAAGCAGCCAAAACTGCTTACTCGAACTGCTAAGTAGCAAAATACTAAGTAACATGGTAACTCAGAATCATAGCTCTGATTCATTTTGGGAGAACATCCTGTGAAATGCTCGCTCTTCAAGAGAGCAAGCACAGATGAAATCAGAAGTATGAAGAGAACGAACTTGAAGACATTTTTCTTTCGAGAAGCCAAGTACAGTATATTTGGGCAGGAAAAATGAGACTCCGTCTGCTTTGTGAACATCTGTCTCTTGCAGGTCGAATGTACACTTGCTTATGCTTGCCTCTTCTTGGGGCTATTTGCAGCAAAGACTGCATCATCTGCAGCAAAGACTGCATCATCTGGGCTTTATGTAGTGTTGCCTTCTATGAGCTGTCTCAGTAGAAACTGAGCAGTAGGCACAAGGGTATTTCTTTTCATAGGTTGTGTGTGGGTTTGCTGAAACCATGCCTTAATACGTTGTATTTTATAAGCAAGTCGAGCTTAAATGTCAGGGGTACATGCTCCTACACTGATAGTGTTACATTGTAATAATCATGTCATAATTGAAGGGAAATCCTGGTATTCAGTTGCTTGAGTCCTCCTATTTTTATTGTAGGCAACTGCATTACAAAAAGAAGTTTAGTATGATCCGACCTAAACCACTACATAGAAATTCGAGACAAAGCTTTTCACTAGATTATGCTTAAGTCTTTCCTGTTGTTAAAAGTCTGGATATTTGAGGGGGAAAAAAAAAATCAATATTGAGAGTAAAGTTTTATTTCTTACAATGCCCTTGGTTTTAAAATCATCTTGTAACAGGAAACATTTATGCAAATGTTACTGCCTAAATTTGCATTATATCCTAGAAGTGCAAGAATTACTGTTGGCTTTAACGTGAAGTAAAGGATTCTGAATAAATTTATTAGGTTATTCTTTTAGAAAGTTGAGCTGATGTAAAGTTTAGAAGATTATGTTTAGAAGAAAGGAGAATTAGATCAAAGGCTTGTGATACATTGCTGTTCAATATAACCACATTTGAAATTAAACTGTGGGGATCTCAGTAATTCCATCTCTTCTCCCCATGCAAAAAATTCAATCTGTAAAGTAGTTCTAATAGCTGTATTGCATAGTCTGACATGATGATATATCATTTGTACTGCTTCTTTGCCTCTTCTGGCTTGCTAAGAATGTCACCTGCTGTTCTGGCTGAAGTGAAAACCAAGGCAACTATGAAAAAGCCAGGAAATGCAGACATATGTCTGCAAAATATAAATGAGACATTCTGCCCTATCCACCCCCAGCTTTAGGTGGTATTTTGAATTTTAAAAGCTGTACTGTATTAGATGATTTGTACTGATTCCTGTCCCCCTCCTGCATACTAATATGCTACTTTAGGACCAGACGAGGTACTAGCAGAACTTAGTAAACTTAGTCTTTTGTTATAGTTGCTGACTTTTTATAAATTTTGTTGACTGGATGAGGAGTGAGCTTATGAAAGCTGGCTTAGTACTTAAGAATACTGCCCTCTGATGTGGCATCCTCATAGTCACCAGTTACTATTTGTTTTTGCAGAGACCACAGCAGCTGACAAGCCTGCTCCAGAAGAATTTGATAATTCTACCTACAAGAACCTTCAGCACCATGATTATAACATTTATACTTTTGCTGATTACATTGCTGTTCTCTCAAAATACAGGCAGCCTCAGCCATCTTCTGGAAGACAATCACCAAGACACTGAGAGAACCACATTGAAAACCAATGCCCAGACAGAATGATAAATTCTTCTATTTAGCATTGTTCTATTTAGCTTCATCTGTATTATAAATCAGATAATAAATAAATGCACAATAACTTAGCTTCTGCTTCTGAACAAATCTCCTTGGTTCTTGGAGTTACTCACTTCTTGACTGTTATGAATGAGCTGCAAATAAATCATCCCTGAATAAAAATAGCTTTTCTACCTCTCAGCATATATTATTTGGTGATAGAATCACAGAATGGTAGGGTTTGGAAGGGACCTCAATAGATCATCCAGTCCCACCCTTCTGCCAGAGCAGAGTCACCTGTACCAGATGACACAGAAACACATCCAGGCAGGTCTTGAATATCTCCACAGAGGGAGGCTCCACAGCCCCCCTGGGCAGCCCGTCCCTGGGTTCTGTCACCCTCACAGTGAAAAAATGTGTTCCATAGAACACATTCATGTTCTTCTTCATGTTTCCACAGAACTTGCTGTGCCTCAATTTCCACCCCTTGCCCCTTGTCCTGTCACTGGGCATCACCAAGAGGAGCCTGGCTCCATCCTCCTGGCACTCATCCTTTACATATTTATAAAGATTAGTGATGTCACCCCTTAGTCTCCTCTTTAAACTAAAGAGTCCCAGCTCCCTCAGCCTGTTGTTGTAAGGAAGATGGTTCAAGAAGTCCTGGCTTTTCAGTGTCTCCAAACTTTTGAAACCAACCATGTCAAGGAACGTTAATGGCCTTTGTCTGCATGCCACGTTCATTATGTGCTCTGGTATTAATAGGTGTTATCATCACTGGCACTGCAGCAGGCTGTTCTACTTGCACACAAGCATATTCCCAGTTCTGAAGGGGTTATGTTTACTCTGGATTTAAATGGCTGGAAGCAGTACTTCTGTGGCAAGATTATATGTTTTGTGTTAGAGGAACTTAAGTTCATGTAACGTGATTGAAACATTTCAAGACTCTGCTGCTCTTAAAGGCAGAACATACAACTTTAATAATCTTCTGCTGGAGATTCTAGCATCCAGGTTCTGCAGTAATTGAAATAATTTAAAATCATAGAATCATAGAATGGTAGGGTTGGAAGGGACCTCAAGGATCATCTAGTTCCAACCCCCTGCCATAGGCAGGGACACCTCCCACTAGTACAGCTCACTCAAGGCCTCATCCAACCTGGCCTTGAACACCTCCAGGGAGGGTGCATCCACAACCTCCCTGGGCAACCTGTGCCAGTGTCTCAGCACCCTCACTGTAAAGAATTTCCTCCTAACATCCAGTTTAAATCTTCCCTCTGTCAGTTTAAACCCATTGCCCCTTGTCCTGTCATTGCAAGATCTTGTCAATAGTCCCTCCCCAGCCTTCCTATAGGTCCCCTTCAGATACTGGAAGGCTACTCTAAGGTCTCCTGGAAGCCTTCTCTTCTCCAGGCTGAAGAGCCCCAACTCTCTCAGTCTGTCCTCATAGGAGAGCTGCTCCAGCCCTTTGATCATCTTTGTAAGTGTCTCAGTGGGCAGTTCCTAATGAGCTATACTGCACGGATTAAACTCTCAAAAATGACATTTTTCTATGGGCATGGCTGTTTGAATGCTATTTTTAAATGCAATGAAAATAGCATTCTGGTAAAATCAGCTCCTGGTACTAATTGTTCAGTGGGACTATGTTTCAGTTCCCGTTTTTTTTTCTGCAGTAAAAATTGCTGTCCAGCTTCAGTCTTGCTCTGCAGCAAATGTGAGAAACGAGGCACTTCTCAATATATGTTATCATTTACAGTTGGTCTCCGTAAATTTTGTATTTCCATCCTATTAGTAACAGTCTGCTGCCCTCTGGGAAAACTGCCTTGACGACCACCAGCTGTTGTGGGTTTAGTTCCATTTTGGCTTCTTGTTCATTTTGGGGGTTTTGGAGTTAATTGGTCTTTGAGCAATAGCTTCAGCACTTTCCATCACCTGTCTGTATTCTTTCGAGCGACAGAATATGCAAGATCAAAGGTGAAGCAGAGTCAGCTTTAGGAGTCTATCTGGATATTGGGTGCAAATCCCTGGGTGCAATTAGTACAACAGATATTTTGTACTCTTAACTTGGCAGAAAAATGTGGTAAGAAGGATCAAGAGGGCTACATCAATCTGCTGTGTAGAATTCTAAGTCAAAAACCTCTGGCAGGCAATTTAATTGTCCTGTAAAAACTAAAAAGCGTATTACTGACTCCAGCTATGAAATTTAAAAACCAGCAAATGTATAAATCCATGTGCTTAGAAATAAAGAGCAGAAAGTCACTTAGAGGCACCGAGGGTACCACGTACACTGTACTTGTAAAAGGAAAAGAAATTAGCTGTTAACATAAAAATCATGAAAGAAAAAGGCAAAAAGTCTTCCTTTATTAATGGTCCACTGGAGTGCCCCAGTAAAACTGCTGTGTTTTGTTACTAAGACTCTAGTAACCTGAACCTGGTATCTTGGATTTGATTTGGTGCTGAACTCTTTGTTTCCAACTATTTATGTGATAATGGAAGGAGGCTACAAACTGTTAGATGTAATCTAAACAGGAAAACTTAATATGCTTGTACATTTACTAAATCTGGCTACGGTAGATTTAGTAAACAGTAGGCTGTTAGCTGTTTGGAGTCAGTCTTCTTCACCCTTTTTATTTCCAAGGAAGGTTGGTGTTACACTCCTTTTAATCAGCTAAGGAGGAGTGGGTTGAAACAGAATAGTGTTTTGATTTCAGTCAACTCCTACACTCTCCTCAGATGCATTTTTAGCTAAGCAGATTCTAGTCTGTATCTGGACTAGGCATTTTGCTGCCCTTGTTTCACAAATCCAGCAAAATTCAGCGGGGAATGCTCTTACTGTCTGTGTAATCCTGCCTCAGTGTCTTCTGGTGAGCTTTTCTGCACCACTAAAATCAAGCAGAAAGTCAAATAACTTCATGACTCTTCTGGTACATGTTGTGCCTGTCATACATTTGCTCTGTTCAGTTGACCAGTCTGCTCTGGGAAGGGCAGATAATGCGAGGAAGAGCACTGAGACTTTTTCCCACTGTTGTGTTTTCCTGGACTTCAATGCAAAAGGCTTCATTTTTTTTTGTACTTGACTATTATCAGATGTTACTGTGTTTGGGTCATATGCTAGCATTTACTTTTCAAGCAGGATGTGATATAATATGCTCAAATTCTGTAACACTAGTAACATTAGTGCTAGGCACTTGTCAGATGCAGCCAGGGACTTTGTTTAAAGTATGTATAATTCAGGATATTACATAATTCCTGGAAAACCTCAGATGTGAAAGAAATGAAGTCTCAGCTTAGTTTTTGTGAAAACCAACTCTTCTGAACCACCATACGCTTCACAAGCAAGGTTTTCAATGTAAATAGTGTGTTACTGTGGGAGTACATGAAAATCTGAACTGTGGAATTCACTAATTTCTCATTAAAAAGATGAAGCAACTACTTGTAAGAAGGAGTCATTTTCAAACTTTAGGTATTTTGATTTTTTTTTTTCCCTGTAGCAATCTGCTAGTGAAATTACTTTTCAGAATTTTCTTCCACATAGATCTTTCAAAAGTAACTTAGGAAGCCCAGAAAGTTCTGGACAGCAGTCAAAACCCCACTCATCCAAGGTCCAGAAGTAGTACTGGAAGTAGGGTTTGTGGCAATCACTTTAGTTATTGGGTCAAGATTTTTTTGGTCCTCCTGGTGCTTCCTTTGGCATCCAGTCATGATAAGCACTATAAGGCTACCTTCAAGATCTGTTTTAAAATTTGGGAAGTTAGACTTTTAGCTGGGTGCACTTGCAGATCTTCTGCAGTATATCCCAAACTTTCAACCATCAACACATTCAGTGCCTCTCACTCTGGCTTTCCATAAATTCATAAGCTGTAAAAACCTGTGCCTTGGTCTTTTTTTTTTTTTTTTTTCCCTGACCACAAGAGATCAGCTGAGCTGCTGTGCAATTGTGTTGAATCTGCTCTTAAGATGTGATGAATAAAATAGTGAGAAGTTTTAAGGCTGGCTGAGGACAATGTGCAGGTCTGTCTGCAGCTACTCATAGTAATGAGAACATGAGCTCATAAAGTTCAGCAGACTGTCCAGGTCTTGTGAGGATCCATAGGAGAGCAGGGCTTCTCAGCTTTGTGCTGATCAGAATCTCACAGCTCATAAGGTGCTTCAGTGAGATTTGTGATCTTGTGGCATTAGGGAGAAAGGGTAACAGAATCTGGTGAAAAGAGCTGCTTGTCTCTTCCAAACTTTTAATTCCTGGTGAGTCCAATCAATGACTACTGTGCAGTGAGTGAGTGAGTAGAAAGCATACTCAAAATATTCTGTAGCATCAAAACATTAGAATCATGCAAATTGAAGTCAGAAGGGAGATCTTGAGATGATTGTTTGTCTGCTATCAAGCGGGTGCAATTAGATCATATTGTCCTGGACCTTGTCCACATGATTTTTAATAACTTCAATGATGGAGATCCTGCAATATCTCTGGTTACCTTCTCCATCATTTGAATACTCCCATTATTTAAAAGCACAAACAAAAAACCAACAACAAACAGCAAGTAAAACCTTGACCTGTTTGGAAGGGTTGGAAGGGACCTCAAAGATCATCTAGTTCCAAGCCCCTGCCACAGGCAGGGACGCCTCCCACTAGTACAGGTCACTCAAGGCCTCGTCCAACCTGGCCTTGAACACCTCCAGGGAGGGAGCAGCCACAACCTCCCTGGGCAACCTGTGCCAGTGTCTCACCACCCTCACTGTAAAGAACTTCCTCCTAACATCCAGTTTAAATCTTCCCTCTGTCAGTTTAAACCCATTGCCCCTTGTCCTGTCATTGCAAGACCTTGTAAATAGTCCCTCTCCAGCCTTGCTATAAGTCCCCTTCAGATACTGGAAGGCTACTCTAAGGTCTCCTGGAAGCCTTCTCTTCTCCAGGTTGAAGAGCTCCAACTCTCTCAGTCTGTCCTCATAGGAGAGCTGCTCCAGCCCTCTGAGCATCTTCATGGCCTCCTCTGGACCCTCTCCAACAGTTCCATACCCTTCCTGTGCTGGGGACTCCAGAAGGGGTTCCTCATCGTTGTTTCTGAATTATAAATAATTGTAAAGGTATATGTAAATTATTTTGTACTTATATATTTTATTTTACAATTTCAGATTTTTAGCTTGCTTGTAAATATAGCTTCACTTTGCTTCCAAACCTTCTGAGCTAGTCTGGTGATTTTATTTTGGGGGTAATTTCAACCCATCACAAGAACCTGTTCCTAACATCCAATCTAAATCTACTCTTCTCTATATTAAAACCATTGCCCTTTATCCTACCACTGCAGGCCTTTGTAAACAGTCTCCCTCCAGCCTTCTTTTAGGCCCCCTTCAGGTACTAGAAAGCCACTATTAGGTCTCCCTGGAGACTCGTCTCCACCAGGCTGAACAACCCCAGCTCCTTCAGCCTGTCCTCATAGGCCGTATTATCCTTAGTGTTCATTTCAGGATGATACTACTCCATTTGTACACATTCAGTTACATTTGGAGATTCACACCCAGCTCTGAAAGTCTTATGTAGCAGCTTTGGGATAGAAAAGATTGTTGTGCTGGTTTGAGACTAATTGGAATATTTTAATGAGAGAAATTAAATCATTTGCAGTGAAAGGAAAAATAATAGTGATGTCGACATCACCCATTTGTTCTGCTGAGAGATATAAAGACAAGAAACAATAAAGTCACTCAGTCTCTGTCTCGCTGCTGCTGTAGTAATTATCTCTGCCTGAACCTGCATAACCTGAACGAATCATTTTCTTCTAACCCCTTATCAGCTCTAATATCTCACATTCTGACCTCTGCAATTAACCATGTGAGCTATATGAGGCTTACTTCGTTTATTATGACAGAGATACGGGGGTGGGAAGAAGGAGAAGAGTTGGTTTGAAAGCCCTCCTGGGCGGTTCTGCTGTTCAGGAGGGGTTTGGTATTTCTGTACTACTTTTAACTTGTATGTAATTGTACCTAGTTGTAAATATCTGTATATATTGTGTATATATGCTTGTAAATTGTGTCATGCTGTAAGTATATAGCTTCATTCCTTAACTTCCAGCCATCTGAGTTGGTCTGGTGAATTCTCCCAAACTACCACAACTGTGTAAATCCAGAGTTAGGGATGTTAAGTTTAAGCATCTGTGCTTATGATAGTGAGGTATCCTGTGAATTTTGGGGCAGTGTATGAAGCCAGTGGGTCAGCTCAAAATTTATTTTGGTCACTCCTGCACTCTCAACAAACCTTCCACTGCAAAATAGGTTAACAGGACCATGGTTCTGTAAATCTGTAGTATCACAGAATATAGCCTATATGTATGTTGTCTGAATACTCACAGAACCCACACCATGCATCTTAGTTAAAATTAATGCCTAAAATTCTTAGCAATAGTTGTTGTTCTTTCTGCAGTCTGGGATGTGATTCAAATGACACTGTCCCTATCGTAATCTGTATGTTGTTTTTTTTAATCAAGTCTGGATAAATAGTTTCTATAGCAATTAATACCCAGTAATGTTAAAAAAAAATGAGCTAATGAAGATAATTTATGCTTCCTTTTTTTTGTCAGATTTTTTTTTCCTTTGTTTTCTGTTTCTGCCTTACCTCTCTCTGTGGTTATGAAGTGCTCTTGGTATTCTGTTTGGCTGTTTACAGAGGAGATACACTTGATTTCTAAAGGCTAACAGCATCTATCTAGCACTGTGGATGGAACATGCAAGCCTCAAAACACCTTGTACTATGCAAATACTAATGTCTAGTGTCAAAGAAAGGGGCAATAGTTGCTCTTCCCTGAAGGCCTGGAAAGGGACTTGAAACAACCACCCTTTCATGTTTTAATTTCTCCTTTTCAAATGCTTTTTTTCCAAAAAGCATCTCGTAAGCTTAATTTAGTTTTAAATCATGCCAGGCTAGGCCTTAGAGATCACCTAGTTCCAACACCCCTTGCTATGGGCAGAGACACCTTTCACTACATCAGACTGCTCAGTATTGATGTTTCCTAAACTATCCCTGGGTATCTCTAAAAATGAGCTATATTCTCTTGTTTGAGAACTGGGAGAAACGTGAGGGGAGATGGAAAGAAACGCAGAATACGGAAAACAGAAGGATAATGTAGGAGCTGAGAGCAAGAAGGGTCCTTATGACTCAGGTATTGGACTGGCTCTGGACCATTTGTGAGACCCCTGGCTGCCTGGGTCATCGTTGGCAAGCCACAACATTTCTTGCATTCTCATCCTCATTTTATAGATGAGGAGTTAGTGGTCCCAGCTCATCGCGTCTATTTATCAAGCCACTTGGAATAAAAACTTGTAAAAAAGGGGGAAAGATTTTTTTTTTTTTTTGTCCTTACATCTTCTGTGTGGAGCGAGCACGTTGTTTAGAAACTCTGAGCTAGCTGCATTTCTCCCAGGAGATGCAATGCTTATTAGTAGCATGACAAAAATACACTTTCAGATAGTTTGTGCAGAAATGCCAGCAAGTTTGAAACTGCATTCAGGCAATGGCAAGGCCGTTTAGATACAAAAAAGCTTTACAACTGTTCCAAATACTTACTAGTGGAAGACTGTTAACAGATGGGAAAAAATGGGGAGGTGTCCAAAACCAGCAATCCACCCTGGTGAGAAATCCAGCTGCTGGGAAGTGGAATGGTGCTGGAATTCATACCGGGTTGTTGTCTCTGGACGCCAGTCAACGGACTCCATCTTTTATATCACCCTCCCATTAGCCATAAGGATTCAGTGGTTTTAAACTCCTTTTCTCTTGGAGGCTGGATATGGAGACGGAGCTTTTTCTCCCAAGTCCTTACTGAAGAACTGTTTCAAAGCTTTTGTCCAGGGCAGGAACATTACTATTCTATTCCATTTCTGCCTCCTGAAGGTCACTGCTGGGCAGATAAAAGTTATCCAGTCTACTTTTCCTCCAGTTGCTTAGCTCCTGCTGCTGTATGACTGTTTACTTTTGGGCCCTGTGCTGCTTATCTTCATAGTCTTCCTCCTCTCTGAACAACTTTAGGATTTGCCTCTAGAATCAGTGACTGCTTTCTTCTAGTCTTGGGAAACCAGCATGTTTGAAAATCTTGAGAAAGAAATCCCGTTCCCCTTCATCACCCCTGCAAATTTGAGATAAAAAAAAAAAAAACAACAAACAACAACAACAAAAAAAAACCTAAAGAGAGAAATAATTGGGAGCTCTTTTCCTTGATGTTAGTCGTACTTTTATGATTGTGTTTTTTGAGATTTTGCCTCAAGGAATGGGGAAGCTTTTTTTTTTCCTGGACATTAAGATTTCAGGTAACAACTACAAGATTCCAGCTGTTTGGGCCTGGGGCTCCATGATACTCACTGATTTATGTGTGCTGATATTAAGAGATTTGGCAGCACTTCAAGCAAGCAAGTGAAAACAACGTGTTTATTCTAAGCTTTGCTCTTGCCCTTTGACTCGATAGCGGCTGTGCAACTGGCCTGCCTGCACAGCTTCGCTCTGCTGGAGCATGGGAAAAGTAGGAGCAGCAGCAAAGAGACAGCTGGCTGGCTGCTGACTTAGAAAAGACATCATTGCATCATGTCATGCTTGGTAAGTTATCTTTGCAATCAAAAAGGGACAGGGTTTCCCTTCTTTTTTTTTTTTTTTTTTTTTTTTTTTTTTTTTTTTTTTTTGGTTTGGTTTGGTTTGGTTTTTTTAAGGAGGAGGTAGGTGCCTCACAAACTCGCCACGGGGATTTGTCCATGTCCATTCATGGTGGTTTTTCACCCCTGAAATGTAATGCTTGTCGGACCCTTAAAAAAAAAGGATCTCTGCTGGCTGCCTTTCAAATCCCGTTTAAATGAACTATTTGTAACCTTATTAGGATTTTCATCTTCATATTTAATATGTGGATTGTCTGAATGGAAATATTAAAGCCAGCACAAGTAGTAAGGATGTATTTCCAGTAAAATAAACAGTTTGGATTCTGACTGCACAGAGGAAGCAGAGCAAGTAGGGAAAATATTTCCTAAAAGTCACTTTTCTAACTGTAAAACTGTTCTGATAGCTTGTTTAAAACCTACACTGTTTGGTAGCTTATTCATCCACACACACACGACTCAGTGTGGAGTTAATCGATATTCTGGCTCCAAAGCGATACTGAAGGGCGCTAAACTGAGACACGAAATACAGAGTAACACTGAATGGGAAGCAACAGATTCCTGGGAATCCAAAGAAGAGTTAGCAAATGGTAGATAATGAACCAACATGAAGTAGTATTCACATGCGTATGTGAGCTGCTAGTAAAATTCTGGCTGTGGGTGAATCTCATGAAAAAATTGTGATAGATTTCTGTCATGCCAGGCTTTTGCCTTGTCTCTTTAAAACTCTTATAGCAAAACTCATAGGGAGGTATATTTTGCCTAGTTTGCATTTACTGTTGTAAAAGTATACACATGTAGAAGACTTATTGGTAGGGAATCACGTATGGGGCTCTATCCTTGAAGTCACTAAGCCAGTGAGTGTATTTTACACCTATTTACATTGAGTGGGCTCAGCAACTTGCATGAGGAATGTCATGTCCTGAAGGGCTGACTTTGTAATTTGTGGCTGTGCATATATTTCCTTCAGGAAACCACATTTATGTTTCTTTATTATAATTATTATTTTAAAGGCTTTTAACTACTCACAGTTCCCATTTCTTTTTCCATGAGCCCTGCTGCCCCATCTTCAATACTCCAACTTTTTAGCTTTTGAATCATGGCTGTGGTGTTGAAGATCAGGTTGCAGGCTGGGGACGTCTGGATGGGTTTGAGATCTGTGCATATCATAATCCACTCTCTTAACTATATATTTTGAGTTCAGGGTTTCATTCTTACCCTGCATTTCTCACTGTTTTGTAACCTCTCCATTTGTATGAGTCTGATACAATTACACAAAAATGGTTTCCTCATGCACAGTATGATTTTTTTATAGCTTTACATTCACTTTCTTTCTTTCCATCATTCTATTTCATGTTTAAATAGGCAGAATAAGTTAGGTAATATGTACACAGGGACTGCTCCACTGTGGACCCGAGCTCTTAAGTATCTCTGTTAACACATGCTGTAGACAAAGAAGTTTACAGCAAGCAGAGGGAAAAGGTTATTGTTAGTGTAACTGAATAAGTATTAGGGTTAATATATATAATGTATAGGTCTATGTAATGGATAGTTTTTATTCATCATAAAATGTTCAAATGACTTGCAGATGTATGAGTGCTGCAGCTGTTGCAGACGTTGTAATGGCATCAGGCTCTGACTCAGAGGGCAGCTCATTTGCCAAGAGATTCTGGCAGTGGCTGTGGCTGTGATATTCCCATTGAAAAAAAAAGTATTGTCGCAGTGGAGGTGATGATACAAAACTGAACTGGAATGTGAGACAGGGGCAAAGCTGGGTCTAGATATGATAGGGACATGAGGGTTCTGACAGCTTTCGGGTTTTTTTCATGTTTAACTATATGAGTAGCATCCTAACCCTACATGGTCTACTAAGAGGGCAGCTGGAGTTTATAGTCAGCACAGATCCTGCCTATATGCAACTTATGTTACACTTACTGGGGAAAAAACACAAACCACCAAACCTTGGATAATGTAAAACTTTGCTCCCGAGTTTTAGAAAGAAAAAGCAAGCTACAGTCCTTGCAAGCAGATAGAATTGAATCTGACTGTGTAAAGGTAGTCTGTTACACAAACTCTGCCTGCAGCATGGGAGCTCAGCTACCTGCTGCCTGTGGGGACTCTGCAGTCAGGGAATATGCTTATTTAGAGGTCAAAGAAATGCCACTATCCTGTGGATGCATACAGCACTCTGAAATAGTACTGAGGAAGGAAAAAAAAAAAATCCCCTGCATGTTTTGTGATTGTTTCTGCTTGAAGAATAGAAAATAATGTGCTGAAATAGGCACACATTGTATATATATGGGATGTCATACTGGGATAAACATGCTGGGTTTGATACTGCTTTTAGATTCCTGTGCAAATGGAAAAGCAGAAACATGATCGTTTTTAGAAGAGAACTGAAGAAGGCAGAGCAAAATAAAAGCATATTTCTGACAGGGTTCAGTGATTGAGTACTCAGAAGGTAGGCCTGAGGGAAGCAAACCCTGAGAGACAGCTGAACTGTAAATCTCTGAAATGGTGAGGGAGCATAGCAAGAGTCACCTCTCAATGAAGAGCAGAGTTCATTGTTGCCTCTGGTGCTTTAAACTACTCGTGGAGCACATGGGTTAGTTATGAAATGGACTGCAATGCTGATTCTTGCTTTCTATGAACAGTTACACCTCCATAAGTAGTATTGTTTCTGGCACTTTTTGAAAGGCCTCTGCTGATCGCAGTGTGTTCTTTCTGACCCTGTTCGATGCCATATTTATGAAAGTAAAGCTACCAAGACATACAGATTATTAGAAAAGAGATGCAATCTACATGAACTTCACTCACGAGATTTAAAAAACAGAAGTTCTGACCCCAACCGATGTGACTTATGCCTTGCATGACTAAAAGGGAATAAGCTGCTAAAAGCCCTCTTCTCTGAGACTCAAAATTCCTTGGAGAAGGAAAAAAAAACCTCAGTCAACATGACTGTGTTGGCTGTTGGCTGGGGCTGTGATCTGGGACCTAGGTCTCCTCTCTTCCCTGGTAAGCATGATGCTCAACAGAACAGAGTTACTCATTTAGTGTGGACAAGTCTTGGTCAGCAGAACAAGGTCTGCTGGAGAACTTTACCAAAGTCCACCAACGGCAAGCTGTGTGCAGCAGTAGTGGGCTTATGGGCAATTCACCCTGCCTCAGAGGCTGCACTTCATCTCCTTCCTAAGGTATGGGGATTTCCGATGAATGCAGGATGTGACTTGGCTTGGACATAGGCATGAGAGCAATCAGGGCAAAGTGCAAAGCAAATTTCTTAGTCTGGTTCCGGAACAGAGGTGCTTAAGTAATCCTACATATCACTGTTTCATCACCGTCTGCACTGCTTAATAAATATTCTATGTGATAAGGAAGCATCTCAGTAATGGATGGGTGCAGCTCCTGCCTCACGAGCCCTACAGCAATGGTATGAGGCACGTCGTCTGTAGTTCTGTGTGATTTCATCCACCTCTTCTATGGGAAGAGGCTTAAGTCTCTCCCTGTGAATCTACCCCCACTCTGGGAAATAAACAGGATGTTGCAAACCAAAAAGAACTGAAAAGTTGCCCACCAGCTTCCAGGTGAGATGATCCATGGGGGAGGTGGGTCTATATCCTCAGGCACTGCAGAGCTTTGGAGGCATGTGTCTTGGGATGTGCCAAGTGTGGCACAACACATCTCTGTGTTGCAGATGGTCAGCCCAGGTCTGATTGGGCCAGTCTTTCTCAGATGAAGGAGCAGGCCTTGGAAGTGATACAAGCTTGAATCCCAGAAGCAGAATTGCATTGCTAGCACAGTGATGTATCTCAAGCTAATTTGCCTTGCCTCTCAGCCCACCTACTACCTTGGGCACAGTATGATGCTTATACTCTGCTATTTCCAGTTCCAAAGCTATTTCATGCAGAGCCAGTATAGGGATCTCTGTAACTAACTGATCTGCAAGCTGTTGACACATCCTTTCTTTCCTAGAATATTTTCTCATCTATAAATCTTAGAAAGTGTGTCTCCAAATGGGATCAAAAAAGGGAGTAGAGGAAATCTGCCAGCAGCCATTGAATATGATGGTCTGATTCCAACTTTTGTTCTGAGAGGTGCTAAATCGTTGACCTCAGGACCTCCTAAGATACCCCAGAGGAAGGCTGACCTTCATGTTTTCATGTTTCTTGCACTCTTTCATTAAGTGCTGGACTCAAGGTAGTTTGACCAATGTGTACATGTGGAAGAAAGGAATGCCCTACACTTAAAAAGTGGGTACCAGCTGAGTCCATCCAGGATGTCACACGTGCATACGTTAGCCTTGTACTCAGGTGACAACAGCCCTTCGTGTTGAGGAAGAGCCTGAAACCGTTAACAGGAATGTTGCCCCAAACAGCTGATTCAGAGGTT
This sequence comes from Eubucco bourcierii, assembly GCA_013396675.1. NCBI lineage: Eukaryota > Metazoa > Chordata > Aves > Piciformes > Ramphastidae > Eubucco > Eubucco bourcierii. The sequence goes on from VWZE01017636.1 coordinate 232,462, forward strand.
GGTCCAGACGGAATAAAGAGGAAAAGTTTCAAAAGAGGGTAGGGTTCCAAAGAGGAAGGGCTTCAGCTACATGTGGTGGTAGGAATATGTGTCCCATCTGGAACAACAGTGTAGATGTGGATCTGGAGGATTTGGAGTAAGTGCTGCAGTGTGAACCGTCAGTCAAGCTTGTCTACTTTCAGCCCAAGAGTGTGTGCATTGTAGTTTCCACAAATCCCAACTTGGCAGAGATGAGAAGGGAAATGTTTGTGGAATGCTTTTGCCTTTGGCATTTCCTATTTGCTTTTAGCTCAGTGCAGGCGTCTGTGTGGAGCTCAGCGTTTCTCTTGCTTTGTGTTAGGAGCTCAGGTGCCTGGCTAGACAGTTGCATTAGGCAGCAAAGCACCTAATCTTTGTTGAAGGCCACGTAATCCTCTCATCTTTCCTTCATCTCATTCCTTCAGATAGTCCTTCTTAATTTTTTTCTCTAATCTTTCCTTCATCTCATTCCTTCAGATAGTCCTTCTTAATTTTTTTCTCTATTTGCTCAGCAGTTGAATGCTCTACTCTTCCATTTGCAGAAGAGTGCCAGGTACAGGCTGGTTGGTCGGCCCTTCTCAGTCCCTGTTACCAACACTACTCGGTTCTTCTAGGCTCCAAAATGCAGAAACTCATAAAAGCAGCTGGAAGTAAATGAGTAATGGAGAGGAAAGACAGGTCTCTATGGATTGGAGAAAGTGCTCTGCAGACCAGCGTCTGAGAACCTCTCATTAACACTTCCTGGTTATTATTTCTGTATTTCACTTTGCTGAATCCAATTCCTGCTCAAACCGGTGGGAACTGTTCCACTGACTGCTGTGAGAGTTGGATCTAGCCCCTGGTCTGGAAGGTAAAACTAGCCTCACTGGTTTTCTTGTATTTCAGCTGGTTTCGCTTTCTGCTTCTCAACTCCCAGAATAATGTGACTGCGTTCATAGTCATCCGTGGTGAAATTCATACAAAATATTATCTTTTAATGGTCTTTGTAAAACAAACCTCAAGATGCGTATTAGCAATTCCACCTTTGTCCTTCTTACTCTGCTTTTGTGCCCTTTTGTTCTTTCTATCCCTGCTTCCAGGGTTTAAAAAAAAAAAAAAAAAAAAAAAAAAAAAAAGTTGGATTGTGAAAGGTGTTTAAGGTGTTTGTTCCATCACCATGGAACTCCTCGTGCAGTTCCCAGGGCAAGGCATGGCACATGGGGAGGTGACAGTGGATTTCTATCTCACAGCTCAGTCTTAGCTTTTAAGTGGAAGCTGTACTTTCATGATAAGCTCTTTTTCCTAGAATAGCAGTTTGTTCAAATTAACATCTCAATAGCATAAAGGAAGCGATGTCAAGTGTGGTACTACAGAACAGAGAGAGATGAACATTATCTGATAAAGCTTTGGGGTTTTACCCTCTAGATCACCCAAAATTCTTTCCAAGTAATGTGTTAAGATACTGGTAATGCAGTGACTCAACCGTATAAACAGATGGAGTGAGTAGAATGCAGCTAGTGATTCAGCTAATGTACAGCTCTGGAAATTCAAGTTTGATTTAACAAGAGGAGAAATGTTAAATGAGACATTTACAATGTTTTCCTTTTAAGAAGGAGGCTTTAAGTGGATTGTATTTTCTACTGAACAGAAAGGGAGGGAAAACACAGGACAGTAACAGGTCATCAAAAGGATGGCATCTTGCTCCCTGCACAGAATACTCCTTGCAGTAGTACTGCACTGCAGTGCCAGCTCTTGGTCCAAGCCCAAGTCCTGCTGTGGGACATGAGCTCTTAATTTCTGCAGAGGGAGTGTTCCCATCTGAGTTACACAGATCTCCATGATCTAGTTCAAGCAAGTCAAGTCTGGCATTTATTTAGACTAACTCAACTCATTAACTTCAGCTTTTAAACTCTTAAAAGCCATATCCGTTATGAAGTAAGTCACAGATTTTTCCCAGGATCCTCCTATACCACGTAAAGTTGTGGCTGCAGATGTGAATATGCTGTGCCTGCAAACAGAATGCACAGAGCTTGCTTTTTTGGAACGCATTCCAAACAGCCAGAGGACATTAAGTCATTGGCATGTCTTATTACATACTTCTTTCCCTTGGAGTGATGAAAGAAGAAACTGGTTTGCTGCAGAGGCCTCCCATTGTTAAGAGATCAGCACTTAAAATCTCAGCTGATTTTTATGGGAATATGGGGGCAATCCTGCTCTCTCTGAATTATTTCAGTCTTATCACTGCAATTACAGCCTTTGTTCACTAAGTTACAAGTACAGATTACTGTCTCTTGCATGGAAGCCCATTCCTTCACCTCTATGTAAATGTTTCCTTTGAAAACTTAATTATGAAAGTACAGAAAAACCATGACAGGTTTCTCTTTTCTTGTTCTGAATAGATGATATTATGCACACAGTTGTAATATTCAGAACTTGGAAATTATTAATAGGATATCAGAGTAAGCCTAATTTGCCTAGCAAGTGTATATAGGATACAGTTTTGCCCTCTAACACATTTACCCAATCCTACTATCACTAAATCGCAGCTGAAATTGTGTTTCAGAGAACAGATTTGGGAGAGTGTTTTTTTACTTGATTTGGTGAGACAGGACCTTTGTAGCTTAGTGTTTGCAAATATTTGGTCCAACCGTGAGGAATGCTCTTATATCCAGCAACCAAGTTGAGATCCTGAGCCTACAAACACACTTGTGCATGCTTTAAGCAATGAGCTATACTTAATGTGCTTCATTCATATAATATAACAGAGGTTTGAGTATCTAAATACTCAGTTATTATTGCAGTTACAAGCCTAAATACTGCAGAGCCCCATTTGTATGTACTGGTAACTGTCACTTAAAAAACATTAAAATGGCATTTCATTCACCCTTGCATTTCATTCTTTTAGGACAGAAAAAAAAAAAAAAAAAAAAAAAAGCCCTCTCACCACTGCATTTAAGTGTGTACACCCATACCAATGGAAGTTCATAGCATAAAACTGCATCAGTTATGTAATAATCCTTATAAAATGCAGTATGGAGAATTTCGACATGGTTGCTGTCTTCCATCGTATGCATTGGACCATTGTCTTTTTGCAGAACTGGTGAGGGACAAAGCAGCTTGTTTGGACAATTAGGGGGAAAAAAGGCAAGAAAAAAAAAAGGCACCTATCCTTTCCCTTTTTGCTTTTGTTCATTTGCCTTTGAATCACTATTCTCAGTTACTTCTTCGTTCTTTTCCTCTGCTGCTCCTCTCCCCCCAGCTCTGTTTTCCAAATGTTGCAGGCTTTCCTCAAAAGCATTGTAATTTTTAGTGCTTTTTTTATGTCTTTGTAACCTACAATACTTTCATCTGTGATATTTTTAAAATTAAGCTTAGCTTTCGACCTTGCAGAGGCTGTATCAGAAAGAACTGAAGATACAAGGAAAAGCAAGGACCTCTTGGCCGTCAGTGATTGGGAGCAGTGCACCGAGTGAGTTTAGAGATAAGCAGTTGAAAGGCACAAGCTAGATCAAGAGTGACTTTTACTATGGGAATGATGTTGACATGGTTATGTCATGCAGGTACAGGTATATCCATGTTGTTTAATAACATTTGAATCTAGTGACTTATTCCAGACAGGATTAAAGCTGCTAGGGAAGATGTCCAAGATGGAAAGTCTGCAGCTGGAGCTTTTAGGCAATAGCATTCACTGATAAAGAGAGACTTTATGTACATCACAACTTTGGAAGAAAGTTAAATCTTGCACCTTAGACCCTAAAGTTAACAAACCATGATGTACAAACATGTGGGGAACTAGGATTTCTTAATTCTAGTGGTTAGGCAGTAGCATCCTTTAAGCTCAAGGGATTTAGAACATTTAATAAATGTTAATGTCTTTGAGCATAAGAAATTATTAATATATTTCAGTATAAGAAGTTGAGGAGAGTAAAGGATGGAGTAACCTTAGTTACAAAGGAGACCAAGGGATAGGATTAGAGGTCTGAGGGGAAGACAGCAGATGAGGAATTTCTTTACCTGGGGAAGAGAAAGTGGTAGGCAGGAAGGAAAGGAAAGGCAAAAGGAAGCAGGAGAGGAGGGAGAAATTCAAGTTGGAAAGAAAAGTTTTCAAGTTCATCGGGAAAAGAAATGAAACAAAAACTAAACTAGTTTGTATTTAATCTGTACTTTCTCACAAGAAATCATTGAACTATCCAAAGAAGTGCAGGGAAGGCAGAAGGAATAAAAAAGGTTTGCAAGGAGAATTGCATTTGAAGAAGATGCAGGTCTGGGTATGGGAGCCAGTGCTTAATTTTAAGCACTGTTTAGTGAATGTGTCATTAATGCATGTGTCAGAGAGAATGTGAGAGATGAAACTTGTGGTAGAAGAAGCTGGCCTGGCCACTGGAACTCTATCAGAGGTGTTGTTAAACAGGACAAGAGCAGAAATAGAGAAAGAAGCTTTTGTGAATAAGACAAACTAAGAGTTGTATTTTTAAAAATAAATGAAAAAAATCACATGAACTTTGAGATCTGATTCAGACATCTGAGCACTATGGGTTAGCACAGCTCATTTTCGTTCTGACTCTCTTCTAAGTGTACTTCTTTCTCTGTTCACAAGCCCAACATCCACATGGTTTTGTCTATACAGGGGAAAAAGACTAAAAAACGAACTCCTGTAATGGCTCCAGGCAGTCTAGGGAGAAGATTAAATAACTGTTTTGTTAGTGGACAAATGGTGGCAGTGTGCACAGAGTGACTCAAGATTCCTGAAGAACGAAAGCAACTGTGTTGGCTGAGCAGAGTCCTGACACAGTGCTTTTGCTCAGAGGGCTGAAACCAGACCTGACTCAAAGGAATACTTAAGAATCACAGAATGTTAGGGGTCGGAAGGGACCTTGCAAGATCCCTTGTCCAATCCCCCTGCCAGAGCAGGATCGCCTAGAGTATCCAGGCAGGTTTTGAGTATCTCCAGACGGAGACTCCACAACCCCCCTGGGCAGCCTGTTCCACTATTCTGTCACCCTCACACTGAAAAAAAAATGTTTCCTCGTCTTTCCATGGAACTTCCTATGCCTCAGCTGCCACCCCTTGCCCCTTGCCTTGTCATTGGGCATCACAGAGAAGAGCCTGGCTCCATCCTCCTGGCACTCAACCTTTATGTATTTATAAACATGAATGAGGTCACCCCTCAATCTCCTCTCCAAGCTAAAGAGCCCCAGCCCCCCCTGTCTCTCCTCGTAAGAGAGATGTTCCACTCCCTTAATCATTTTTGTGGCTCTGCGCTAGCCATTTCTATAGCCAGACTATTAGCCACATCTTTTAAGTGGCCTGGACCAGGAAAGTGTTGCGTAAAACAAACTAGGCAGCTTGTTACTGTTGTATTGATGGCAGGAGTGGCATGGACCTTGAAAAAATGTAGGGCATTCCCGGTTTACCAGAGTGCAGCGTAACTGAGTAGATTCCCAGCTGCTGTTCTGGGGGGGG
>VWZE01017636.1:239705-255071 GCA_013396675.1 Eubucco bourcierii
CGGCCGCGAGAAGGAGGGAGAGGGGCGCGACGGGAGGGGTGGAGGCAACGTGATGTTTAAAGGGCCAGCGCCGTGTTGGCAGGCATTCCTTGGCGGGTCTCGGGGGCGGGCAGGGGTTCTCTGGGGTCTGCCTCACCCCCGCCTTCTCTTGTTGCCGTGCTATTGACCCAGCCCAGACCGTGCAGCTATCGCCTGTGGCGGGGATCAAACCGCCGCGGCAGCTGCCTATCCTTCGCACCTGCCCCGTCCCGGCCGGGCGCGGCGGGGATTGGCGGGGGCAGGAGGAGGAGGGAGTATAGACAGCAGTTGGCCGCAGCGACTGCTCTCGGGCCCTGTGCCGGCGCCGTGGGTGCCGGCGGGAGTGCAGTAGTGACTCCCTACTCTCTGGTGCCGCTTCGGTGGCAGAGCGGTCCGAGAAAACCCAGCCTGGCCCCTGGGAGAGCGGGAGCTGGCACGCCTTGGACTGTACGTCGCTCCCCCCACCTCTCGCTTCCCCCNCTCTCTCTCTTTTTTTCCTTTTTTTTTTTTAATGTGACCTCCTTGTCTCTTGGCTCAGTTAGGAATAGAGGCTTCTTGACACCTACACCGAGGCTTCTTGAGTGTTTACATAGCCGCAATTAGGAGCTGAAACTTGACATTGCCCAGAGGCCCTGCTTATGATGTGTGTAAACAATAATAAATCAAGTGCTGGTCTTATCCTGAAATACTGCCTCAATTAGCCACATGTCCCGGGTCTCTGTGGAGCAGTCGACAGCTTTCCCTCCTTCCCTCAACACCGGCCGTATGGCCCAGGTTCACCAGCAATACAAGTAGCAGACATACCTATGTGATGCTTATCGCTATCTTCTTTTTTTTACTTATTAAATATTTTCCGTTATCCCATAGGGGGAATACGTAATATTAGACACATAGTTACAGTACTTTAAATTTTTTTTAACTGCAGTTTGTAACCGCTTGTCAGCTGCATCAGAGTGAATGACTAATAGGTTTTGGAAGGGAAAAGGAGACTCTGGATAAGGTATACCCTTAGAAACTGCTTTTGATGCCATACAATGATATGTTTGTTTGTTTGCTTTGAGGGGGTTTGTGACACACATACTATCCAGGCAACGTTCATTTTTTTGGTCCCTACCCCTGGTTGGATTAGTGTGCATTCTATTAGATGGACCACAGGAATAGGGAGAGTGGACTACATGTTCTGGTCTGTTCATGCTGGAAAAGACTTAAGCCGACATCCTTTGGAGGATAGCAGGATCATTTTTAATGTATGTAAGGTGTGTCATGCTTGTTTAAAAACATAAAGAATTCGCTCATAGTCTTTACAAAAACATGCACATATAGTTAATTCGTAATACTACTTATCATTTTGTTCTAGAGCGTCCTCTGCACAGTTTCACCAGTGTAGATGGTTTGATTAGTGGAACTGTAACTTAAAATCATAGCTTAAGAAATTTACGCTCCTCACTATTCTCTATACTATAAGTACACTTACAGGTTGTTCCCTTTTCGTTACGGAATATAAACTGTTTACAACCTGCCTGTGCTGTGGAGTTTTATCCCTTCGGTTATATGCGTAGTTAGTGATACAGCTTCAGCAGCTGGATAAGCACTGCAGTCTTGTTTAAGAATTTAGAGTCCTGCTTATTCCGTGTTGGCCATATGTACAAGTTTTGTGGATTGTACAGAACCAGGAAACTTGCGATTTTATGAGAAGTCTCTCTAGATATTTCCAGACCTTTGTCGTTGCTAGAATGTTAAGCAACTGCAAATGCATTTTCTAAATAGCTTTTCTAATAGCTCTGTAAAACAAAATTGTAGAATTACACTTTTTCTGAGTCTGTGTGTAGCCACAGATAATAATCCTATTTTTCAAAAACTTGAGGGAAGAACCTGAAATATTTCACATTTAGTCTGAAGAAGCAGTTTGACACTTCTTAGTATACAAGGCTTTTTTTGAATTATCCAGAATAACTAACTGGTTATATTTTACCTTGAGTTTATTTTATTAAGTGTATTTTAAACTATTTTTTTATTGTTAACATTTTGCATTTTTTCATGTTAGGATTTTCTTGTCACTTTATGAACTATTCACAGAAAACTTCCGTGTAGGTTTCACTGGTTTTGGGGTTTTTTTTTAAGCTTGAGTTAAGTGGTGAAAGCCATAGCTCCATTTACTTCATTCACAGAGTAAAGATAGGCAGTGTAGATCCTACTGCACTGCACTGAGACTTTGAAGGCTGATACAGTATTCTTGTGGATTTCCCGAGCAATCCTGGGGCATGCTTTTAATCTGTGTCTGTGTATCCTTCTCTATATAATTGCGTACTAATGCCTGTCTCCTATCTGAAGAGAGTCTTGCTATCGTGTAGTTAATGTGCTTTGCTGGACTGTTATTTATTTTGTTTCTATGCGCTAATAGAAAAAGTGGGAACTGGAACTTTCTCTGTCTTACTGTTGGTTGGGGATTTAGTTTGTGTTTGGAAATTTCATTTTAGAATGTAAAAGTTAGTCTAATATTATGTAACTTACAGCCCCAATTTGTATTCTTTCTTAAGATGCAATTTTAGAGATTGGATTTTTTTTTTAGTGTAAAAATAGCATTTTAAAACTAAGCCCTTGCAGTCTTCTATTAGTGCAACAGAAAAGAGAATGAAATACACACTTGTTCTAAACACTTCAGTCTTATAAAATGGTCATGTCTTCTAGAATCTGTACTTTTTTTTCCAGAGTTTTGCTGTCTGACTGTATTTTCCTCACACTTTTCCCTGTACTGTGAAAGCAGTGCTGTAATAAACTCATAATAATTCTGATTGCTGCCACAGCAAGTTTAGAAGTGCTTAGGAGTAGTTTGGTTTTCCTGGAAAGGAGTAACTCTTGCTGTTATTAAGCCCTGTACTAATGGCCAAGTGTGAATGATCCAAAGCACCACTGCTGTGATGGTGGAACTGCTTGTTCTAATGGCTCTGTTAATGTCCCAAATAAAGAGGGATGTAGTCCAAATTGTATTTTAGAATATTATGTAGTGGTCTGGGAGTCTCTGCAAAAGTGACACACATGCAAAAGCTTATAAAGCAGATTAATATTTGCGTTTTGGTGTAAGACTGGAGGGTTTGGGGGGGGCTTTTTTGCATGAAATATAACATTCCAAAAATGTTACTGCTCTCTTGCAGCAGCTAGTTGCTTCAGTTTCACTTGTTAAAAGATCATAAACTTCACAAATACTAAGTCTTGGGGGTGGGGGAGTTATCTTACCACAGCTTAATTCTGTACAAAATATAGAACAACATACTGCTCTTCTAAGAGCAAGGAGAAGTGCTGCTGATGGAGTGCCTTCCCTTGCCTACTTGCTACCAGATGTTACTAAAGTATTATACTTCATCCAGTATAGCTGTCCCCAAGATAACTGAATGCTGGAGTGTTCACATTTGTCATCAGGTTCTTCACTTTGTTCCCTAGGATTATTTTGTGTCTTAACTGTGGAACATGAGTTATCATGAAATGGAATCAAGGGTGGGGTAGAAAATAACACCACCATGGATCTGGAAACGCCAATCGTTGTTAACAGCACTGACATGCCTTTATAAACTTGGTAAAGGGCAATAGCTTGGTTCCCCTGCCAACAGTGTGGGCATATCAAATGGTGTATGTTACTGAAGGGGAAAAAAGATGTGAGAAGTGGAAATAAAACTTAAGTCTGCTTGTCAGATACTTGTGTGTCATCCTTTATATGAATACACTTGTTTGATACAGCAACCACTCCAGTCATGATATTCTTACTTTTTTTTTCTACATATGAGTATAGAAGTGGTATTTGATGTTAAACAGGAAGGCTATGTAAGTACTTGGGCACAAAAAAAAAAAAAAAGTAATTTTTGAAAATTGAAGCTAAATCAACTATGATCATTATGTACTGTCCTTTAGCTGGCTATACCTGCAGGCCTGTAGCTGTCATCTGCAACTGACAGCAAATTTAGGCAAGAATGTGGAATATGATAGCTTACTGCTGGTGTACTAAAAGAAACATCCATTTTTTGGAAGTCACTAAATTTCAGATCGTATTTTGGTTTATAACCTTAGGGAATTGCCTGTGTTTTTTCTTGAGGACAGAGGAAGTTAGGAAATGTGGTTATACTTCACATCCTTAGCTTTTTTCTTTCTAATGGCATAGTGAACAAAGGGAAATGGTTATTATACTACTTATTACTGAAAAATAATGCCCACGTCTTTTGTATTAAAAGGAAGCAGAGACAATTACAGAACAGAAATTGGGGCTTTATACATGTTTAGCATGCCTGGAGAACGGGAATGAAAACTTGCCATGTTGTACATTTTTGCAAGTGAAGAACTTGAGCTTCCAGCTCAGTCTATGATCATTTAGTTCTAGCCCATTTTTGTGTGTTCTAAGCCGTGATAGTAATGATGCCAGGAGTTAGTTTAACTGGTTATATGTTGGTTTTGTTTGTTTGTTTTACTTTAAGATGCTGCTTTTAGTGACTTATTTTGTAGTCACAGTGAAATTTGCCATAGTGAATGTGTTCAAGCAGGATTGTTCCAAAAACTTTAAGTTCAAATGACTCAAGGTTTGAAAATTACTTAAAGAGAAAGGAAATGTGTTCATTTATAGGGAGGTGGAATTCTTGTTTAGCTAATTTAGGAGCATTACAACACCAGAGTTCTGGAATTTAGCACTGCAGAGATGAGAGGGGAAGAGAATGTAAGGATTCACACAGAGCATATGGCTGTTCCTTGGGAAACTTCAACAAATCATAAGCTCTTGAAAAACTGGTTCATGCATGTTACTTGGCAAATATTAATTAGCTAAATTATCTGAATATTCCATGTAACATGAGTATCTTCCTGTCTGTTGGTCCTTGCATGTCACCTGACACTGCAGTCATCTTCTGGACCAAGTAGTTAAGCATGGTGTATCCCACAGGAGTAGGTGTTGGGTAAGTTTAATCCTAAGTAGTCTGTCTTTACCTGCGCTTCTCATCCAACTCCAGAATGCCTAGGCAGCAGTCTTACTTGTGGAGGGATGAAGGCTGGTGTTTCGGGACAAGTGGGAAAGAGCTTGAAGCTTGATGTCCAGTAGGACAGGAACCTGAAAAGGATGGTACTAGCAAAACTACAGAAGATCAGAAGTGGGAGGAGCAAGAGGGGACAAAAGGTGAGAGAGAGGACAAGCCATACATTGTTGTGGAGAGAACAATGGAGAAGGGCAGTACCTGGTTGAAGAACAGAGAGAGTATGGATGGAAAAGAGAGCATGAGGAGCATTAGCAGGAGGAACAGAAGTGGCTCGAACATGGCATATCTTTCTCACAAAAACTAGTTGAATTGGTTGAATTGATTGCTTCTAATTCTAATTGATTGCTGCTAATTATGAAAAAGTTGTGGACTAAATGGAGCAGGAAAGCAATTTAATCACCATTTTGAGAATAAAGTAACTTCATTTTAAGGCCTAAGCTTAGTTGTCAAACATAAACAACTTTGTTTTGCCAAATACTAGTATGTGAAGAGGGAAGATTCTGGAAAAGTTACTGACCGACTGGAACCTGATTTGATGAAGGCTTGCATGACCAAGATTTTGTATTGCTTTAGTTTATTCAGTTAGCCCAAGTTAATGCACAGCTCGTTGACAAGGTTATTATTTCTGAAATTGTGAAAGACATAAAAAATGGAACAATTGACAATGGAATGTCTTAATCTTGATGTGTTTAAATGCCAAAAAAAGTGTAGAAGGGATTTTCTTACACGTTCAACATCTGAAGTCCATTTTAAATGCATTTAATAGTTAAAACTTTGTCATCTTTCATTTGTGCATGAGTAACATTAGGAATTCAGTCTTTCATAGAATCATTAGAAACTTCTGTGGTTTTATAATAATGCTGGCAAACTTACATATACTTGCATAAACTGCTTGCTAACACTGTACCATGTTCAGTAGCGATAAAGGTATAGTGAGATTGGTGGCTATTCTGTGTTTTCTCTATGAAACCACAAAGTATAAACACAAAACAAGATTAATTTCAGTCATAGTTTATTGGCTACTGATACAAATAATGATTAAAATGGGATTTCCTGTTGCTTTAGTTTAATTTACCTGGAAGAATATGGGGGAAATGTGTCTCTAGAAGCAGGAGATTTAACTCTCTGCTTGTGTGGACATTCCAGAGGCTTCAGTGGCAAAGGAACTGAGTTGTGTCTAGCGCATATGCAAACTTGTTGTTTATTCATGTGGGGGGAATATGGAGGGTGGAGTTCCCTCTCTCTCTGAAATTGTGTTTGAAAAAGTAATTAAATGTTATTAAGTAGGAAAGTTGTACCAGAATCAGTTCCAGCTGTGGAATTGCTGGTACATGTCCTCTGGTATGTAAGGGCGTTTTGGTAGTCTTTCTAATGCAGTCGTCTTATCACAATGGCAGCAAGACACTACCTTCTTGATTTTGGGTCTAAAATGTTGTGATGATAGCATATTGGATAAATACTGAGGGAGAAAAATGTCTCCTCTATCCTGTAACAAGTAGATATTTGTTGAAGATTCATGACGTTTATGCTAGAGTTCAGAAGCAAGAACCATAAAAAGTCCTTCAGTTTGCAGTGTTAAGAATACAGTAAACCTCTATAAAACTAAAGGAATATTCATTTATGATGTGAATATTTGGGATGGAAGAAGGAGTGATGGGAAATGTTTTTGCTCCCTCATACTCTAATCCCTTGGGAGTCTTGGAGCAGTTAAAGTTCCCCCCAAGTTTTGTCTTCCCCAAATTTCTGTTTAATCTCTGTAATTCGATACTATTACTTTGTGAAGCTAATAAAGCAGAGTCAAATTACAGTGTGAAATGGGTAGGAGAAACTGAGATGCCTTTAATAGATAGAAGAATGAGGTTTTCATTTTGCAGAACGTAGAAGAGCAACCTGAGGATTTCCTTCTGCAGTACCAAGAGCTACCTGGAGACAGGATACCTAGCATACTGAGGTGACATTATTGCATGACTAGACCAGATAGGATTTCTCATCTTTCTCTTCTTTGTTAAGAAGCGCTGTGGTAAATTGGCGCTCACAGGAACCATGATTATGCATGCTTCACAAGAAACATGCTGGTGTAAACAAAAAGGATGCATGAAGAATTAAGGTGGTGAAGTTCTTCACAACACCCAGATATTCTAAATTCAACTTTATTTGTGCATTGAGAAGTATTATCTTTACAAGTCTTTAACATCCATTTTTTCAGTTGCTGCATATGTAATGTTAGCTTGTAAATTGGCATGTTTTTAATAAGACTTCAATATTTGATACCTGCAAATAGGAAAATTTATAGAATTCCTTTAGAATACTGAAAGCAGAGTTTACACAGAATTACTAATGGAATGCAAATCTTTTTTTGAGATGGTTTGATTTGCTGTTTGACACTGGTGATGCTTGGAAGGTAGCTTGTGATTAAAATGCTTAGTATGGTTTATTAAATTCTAAGTTGGCATGATAGGAAAACAAGATGCTATGAAGGGTTAGTGGGACAACAAGACTGTATATGGTGTTGGAGAGGTGTGACTGAATAAAGTCAGTTTTACATGGTATATATGCTCAAAATCCTCCAGGCAAAAAAAAAAAAACCGTTGATAGTGGCTTGTAGCATATTTCTAATTAAATTTAACTTCAGTGGTAGGTTTTAATTTTTCATTTTCTTAAAGTATAATATATATTTAACGTGATAATCAAGATTTATATATTAATTTAACTTTATTGTACCACCAAGCAACAAAGGAAAAAAGTGAAACAAAGTAAGTCTCATTTTACTGTAGTTGCAAATGGGTTTCCTGGCTTTTTAGGGCTTGTTTTCCAGGGAAAATAGAGAAGCATAGATGTGTAATAACTGCTTGCTGTACCTGTATGGTACGACTCCTTGAGGGTGGTATTATATTCCTGAACAGGAATGTCATCTTTCTGAAAGTACAATATTCTAATTAATGACTATGCTTTATAAGTGCATAATATAGAGGAAATGGAAGACACCTTGCTGTTGAATGAGGAGCATATTTTTACTGAGCACAGTTTTAATAAACTTGTATGCATTAACTTCACATTGATTTGTTTGTCTTAGTTTTACTGAACATCTCTTCATAGGCAGGTTGATGGAAACAGATAACCACTGCAGCAAAGGTAGAATGAATCCATGGTGGCACATTGTCATATGTACTGTACATATTACTCCATTATTGTTATTTAAATCTGTAAAAATAGAAACATATCTTGATCTTAATGCCTATTTGTATGCTCGAATGTATGCACACGCCTTGCTTCTTAGCTGAAGTGCAAAATGAGAGAACGAAAAGGGAGTTCTTCTGTGCTTGAATGAACAAGGTCACGTTTTATTTTGCAGTAAAAACTTTCATCATGGTATACTTCAAGTGGCAAAGCAAGTTGTGCTGCTTTTGATTTCGTAGTTAAGTATTTTCTCTATTACGATAACATGACTTTATAGCTTCTTTGCAAGAGGAATAAAAGGAAGAAACAAATTGGCAGTAGCAATTCCAAGTTTAGGTAGGCTCCACAGTGGCTTGGCGTTGTCTCCCTTCTTTAACAGGTCTATTTCCTCCCTGTTCCTGCCCACGCTGAGATATGTGAGAGAACATAACATGCAAGCTCAGATCTCTCTGGTTTTCCTGCCTGATAGAAGTTTTAGTGTAGGCTGTAGTCATAATTGCTGTCAGATGTCACTTGAAAGAAGGCAATATGACCACAATGTCCTCTGGCTCCTTCTTGACCAAACCTTTTCCTCTGCAGTATCTTTCGCTAGGCCTGCATTTTTTTTTTTTTTCTGTACAGCTTTCTCCCCTTGATACCTTGTACACTGTGTAGAGCTTGCCTGTTTCCAGAGTTTCAACCGATGACTTTGCATCAAGGACGACTACTTCATACATTAAGTACTTTTGACTGGCTGGGTCTGGTAGCAGAGCCACAATCACTTCCTCACTGTAGTTGCTTCTGAATGAGGGGAGCAGGTTTTTCAGATTTGCAATGAGGAAATAGTCCTCCTTTATGTCTGAGCAGAGACAAGGAATAAATAATCCAAACATTTGGAAGATGCTATGAATAGTGATAAATCTTTTATTTGAAAATAGCCCTGTAAGCGCTGAGTCAAAATTACAGAAGATAAATAGAGTGCAAAAAAGGGAGTAAGAGGGCACACTTGCAAAATTAAGATGTTGCAGAACTGAGAAAAAACTCATGTTTTGGGGACATAGGTCTTTGACAATTTGAGTGAAAGTGGTCGGAAGTTTTAATATGTCATTTGTCCCATGAGACTTCAAGACCAGGTACATCGGTTTGGACTGAAGTTCCTTCTAGCTCAGTATTTAATCTCCAACCACTGGATAAAGTTTATATATCTCACAACTCCTCAGAGTATCTTCCCTGCTCTTTCAGAGCTGGCTTTCATGAACCAGAGATGGCATCTATGTTGAGTGGCCCTTCACTTTTTGTTTTAATGCGAGCTTGTCTGCAAAGCGTTACTTCTACACTACTCATGGATAAAGTTTGGTTCTCAAATCCAAATACCAAGTTTGTCTCACTTTCAAAAATGTTGGAGTTGCTTTCATTCCAATTCTTAGGCAGTTGGCAAGACTATGAACTTTGTCTATGTGAGAATCACAGATAATCTGATTCAAGATCTCAGCTGTATGTTTTAGCCATCATAGAACTTCAGATGGTCTTTGTGCAACATTAATGTTTGGAACTTCCCCTAGGGTAGTTTTGCTGGCTTTTTAAAATGCTTTTCAGCAGTTGTGTTTTCTAAATACATTTTCACAGTCATTGCTACTTTGCTTTCACAATTGTTACTACCATTTAAAAGGTATCTAATATGTCAAACAGGTGCTATTAAATGTAATTAAAGAGGTGTCTTTTTTAAAGCTTTTTTAAATTGCCAAATAATCCTGTAGCAGAACCCATCTTCACAGAATACACAATCCTAAAAGTGGTTTGCACCCCTTGCTGTAGTCTTCAGTTTTACCTTGTAGTAGATTACTTTATCATACCTGTTATTAGAATACATTCCATGGTAAAATCAAAGTGTGATTATGAAGATGTCAGGTCTAAAAAGACTTTCAGCTTTCTTGGTTTTGTGTCAGATTTTTACAACACTGAGTTATTCCTATTTGCATTTCATAGTTTTATTTTGGGGATGTGTCTTGCCTAGTCTAAGCAGACAGCCACTTAGCCAAAGAGTGGAATAGGAAGGTTGAAAAGCGACCAAGCTATCATTTGCAACGTAGCCTTCTGTTAAAAATGTCAACGAAAACAAAGCAATATTGATAATTAAAAGTATAAGATGAGGAAAAGTTCAAATAATAGCATAGGATAACGGGTGTGTTAGTATAACAAATGCAAAAAAGAATTTGGAAATCATGCAAAATCCTGTCCGTTTATTTAAAATTGGGGAGGGAACCACATAATAAACCAAAATATTTTCTTTAATCATGTTCAGTCTCAGAAAGCATGTTCTGTTTTATTGTCTCCTGAACATTTCTCTGTTGGTCTTTAGGTTTTTGTCCTCTGCGTTACACATCAGCAGGATAACTGCTGGAACATGATAATGTCGTCTTCAACCCGCTGATGGAAAGGGGTGAGCAGCTTTCTCATGGCCGATGTTTTGTCTCCTTTAAAAAGCAGTGTGCCCTCGAGACACATACCTATGTATTTTGTTGAAAAGCCAATTCTAGATGCTTTTCATATGTCAGGTTTGCCTTTTTTTTTTTTTTTTTAACTTTTCATTTGTATATAAGGGTGTATGTGATAGAGCAAGAGTCAGGACTAAAGTTAAAAAAGAACAAACAAACAGCCATGTTGAGTCTGTCTTCCATTTCTCTCTGAAGAACTTCAAAGGAGTGTGTATGGGCAAAATGAGAACATTTACTTGTTAACAAGTCTGTTGGGTAGTTTCTTCACAACCCTGAGACAGTTAGTGGTTAGTTTATACCCTGAAGCATAACTATTTATATCTCTTATAAACATCTGTTGTAGCTTGTATATGTTAAAAATTATATTACTGAACTCCAACAGTTTACTTACACCTTATGTTAATATTACTGGGTGGTCCCTTTGCTCTTAATTGTGAAGGACTATGTAAAGCAGGTGAGGAGTGATGTGTGTGAAGTGATCACTTTTCGTACACGTTTCATCTCACTTTCAATCTATTCTCTTAGATACTTGTTAACTTGTACAAAGTGTCCATACTTCTAATTATGATTACCCTCTTAATTTAGCTTCCTTTCTACTCTATTTGACCTTCCTATTTATTTTCAGTAACAACCAGGTTTGAATTTCTTTCCTTCTATTTTTCAGAACACTGCTTTTACGAGTTCCCTTTCACCACAGATACCAATGGAGTTTCTGATGGCGGTTTATGCATCAGCTTCCAGTTTACATGATCTTAAACATTTCCTTGGGTTTTTCCTCACACTTCGATTTCAAAATAAATAGGATGAGAGCAGTACAATTGAAACATGAGATGAGTGGCTGACTGTCTCAGCCTCTGGTTACTTTTGTTATTTGTAATTCTTTGAGTACAACGCAAACACGTAATTTTTCTTTTACTCACTTTTGGTTTTATTAACAAAGAATAATTGGCATTTTAAAAGCTAAATTGTCCAGAAGTCGTGTGTTCCTAGGCTCTTAGGCCATATAGTATTTGGTATAGCTGTTCTGGTTAAAGATGGTCCTGCTGTGAGTTGGTAATCACCGCACATGAGTCAGAAATTACCACACTAATAGGTCAGCCAAGAGCAGGGGTTGTATGAGTGCACAGCAATGTGCTTCAGCCCAAGTCAGCTGGTTTACATCATAGCCACCTTTAACAGTGAGCTGAACTAGCCTAGCTGACTTCATGTAAAAAAGGATCAGAAATCATTCATGTGTTCTGTGAGCTCAGTGGTAGAGCTGTGGAAATAATTAGCTCTGGCAGGGTGGCAGTGATAAACACCTGGGAGCGATACCAGCTTCATTTAGCATCGTTGTTTGCAGAATGAACATCTGCTTAGGCTGCATGTCTGCTAGCTAGAACTGGATGCTGTATTCTAAATTGGGTTGTAAAAGCCAAATGTGTAAATACCTTTTCAGTTATTTTTCTTGAAGTGTAACATAGTTTACTTCTTGCTGCTACTGGGTAATGAGGAAATATTTCTCTTTAGCGAAACAAAGTAATTCCTTAGTTAATTGCCTCAATTTAAGCATGTGATTAGCTCAATTTGTTCTTCTTGATTTGCAGTAGTTGTCTTCACTAAATCTCATCTGTTCCTATCTTTCCTAATCTTCTAGTGTAATTATAAGTCAGAGGGGAAGCTCTGTAAAATCCTTTCCAGCTGCTCCCCTGGGAGAGATTAGGGCAAAAGTCCTTCTTGAAATCTATGAATCTAGCTCAAAGCTGTGCAGCTCTTTCTTCCTTTGTGTGGCCTGAGGGATTTCCCAATGTGGAATATCTCTTCCTTATGGAAATCTGGAAGGAAGGGTTGGTCCATTTTGTCCAACGCTCCAGAAATTTTTGCCATGTCTTTATTGTCTTCACCACTTTACATGGGTTATCTTTGTTGCGTCCCTCTACATGCTGGCCTTTGTGTCATTAATGTGATCTCACATCCTTGATAATTCTTAAGATACTCTTCCTCTTCTGTAACTTTTTACCCCTTATTTCCTCATTTCTGACCAAGAACTCAATCTTTCTTCCACAGCCAGACAATTTTTTTTTAACAGCATTTTGTGAAGAACTTTGTCAGCTTCTAAACCAACCACTAAATAGTGCTTACTCTATCAATCTGTTCAGTTGTTATACTTCTATTTTGAGAGTAGCCTGTGCTTTGGATATCACAGAAATTAAATGGTGCCTTTTGAGGAGGAAGAAAATTAGCATTTTGCATGTGCCCACTCTTCCCATAAATACAGAAAGACACTACTACCCGAGTTTTAAGCTACCATTTTCTGAAAGAAAATAAGTGTTTAAATATAAAGCAAATGCTTACTGGGCTGATGTGTCTTGCTGAAGTATTTTGAAAGACAGTCTCACTTTGCTATTGTGGCAAATGCTAATTTAACTTCAGTATAACTCATAACCACCAAAAAAAAAAAAAAGTACTTCTATCAATGAATTAATTTATGTTATTTCCTTTATTTTGGTGGAGAAATCGGTAATATTTTTGGAGTTTAAAGAAAAGGATACTGACGTTCTATCAAAACAGGTGAGCTAGAACTAGAAAATACTTTGATTAAAGCTCTCAGAAAAATCTCTAAGTACAGTCTTTACTCTTCATCTGCAGACTGTTCTTAAGATAAACGAAATTCATAGGAATTCCAACAAGAATTTGAAAATAGTTGGAAATTTTATCGTGATTGAACACAGTACAAAGTAAAAACTTTTTTTATTTCAGACCTTAAACTGGTGAAAATTCTGAAACTTAGTTCTTCAATACTATCATAAGTGGAAGAGAGTAGAAAATGTGCAATACTTGAATGTAAGCTTTTCTGCGACATGAGCTTTGTCTTCTTTTTTTGACATGAACATTTCCTCTTGTGTGTCAAGGAAAATTGAGTTCTATGGTAATATTTAATGATAATAGCTTAATGAGTTATGCAATGCAGTTCTAAATGGCTGCTAATTTGTCAAGAAAATGAAATGTCAGTAATTTGATGTATAAACTCTGTGGTGGTGCTGTGCTAAATATTTTATTAATTTCAATTACTGGATGTAACTTTTAGAAGAATGTTTAACTCATCAGGGCGCCAAGCTCCAGTGCATGCTTAGAGGGAAGAACATACATAACACAAGGAAAATTATATGTCCTATTAAAATAGTTTCCCAACTTATCAGGTGTCTCTGAAAATGAGATCTCTGAAGTCCTAGGTCACTTCAGAAACTATATAATCACACAAGCCCCAGTCGTTTAAAAGTTGTTTGGTACTGCTCTGTTCTTAATTCAGCCTTAAATGACTAGGATGGTAGATTCCTGATGTCAGTGACTTGAGACTGGTTTCTAAATGTAATTTCAGGATGTGAGGTTCATACTCATAAATTAATAGGGTATTCCCTAATACTCTGTACATTTGCTTCATTGCTTGTCGAGTATTATTTCAGTTACATTAATACTCAGTGTGTTGCAGACTTTTTCAAAACACAGAAACAAATCTTTGCTTGTTTCTGTATTATGGTAAGTTAGTTAAGTAGTGCAATGGTAAAGTCTGTTTGAACTTTGTGAATGTAAAAGACTCAGTCTCCTAAAAAATTTGAGTTAAATATAAAACTACACAACTGACTCTTTAGCAGTGAAACAAGTCCCATTTTCTGGTTTGTGTGTCTTTTGGTAGTGTGGTGGTTTTTGGGGGGTTTTTGTGGTTGGGTTTGGGTTTTTTTGACTGATTTGGGTTGTGGATTTTTTGGTGGTTTGTCTGATTGTTCTTGTTTGTTTGAGAGAAAATGCATGTAACTGTCAATGAAGTCACTTTTTTGGGAGGAGGTGTGCACAAATCTTTTAGAACTGAATTTTAAATGGTCACTTTTGTAACTGACCCCTTTTTTTTTTTTTTAGAATATTTGTTCATACTTATGATGATTTGAAGTAACTTGTGTTTTATTAACCATGATGGCAACACAGACATTAAGTATAGACAACTATCAGGATGGACAACAGGTAGGTGTGTTTTAGTTTCTCTACGAACTAGCATAGTTAGCAAGAGAAAAGAAGCCTGCTTCGGCATTAGTTTGTGAAACGAGATCTTGTGGCAAGCTGCTATTTTTTAATACTTGGGTACTTAGTAAAAGCTTGGCTAACTCTTATGTGGCTTTGCTTCACTTCTGGAAGAACGGTTAGATAAGGAGTTTTCTTCCAAATCTCCTGTAGGTTATTTTTGTGCTCTAATTTTCCTGTGCTAAGGAAAGTCAAATGAGCATCCTTAATGTATATATGAAATTTTGGTGTTCTCCCATGTCTTCAGTTCCAGTGGATTGATGATGTGGACGCCATCATAAAGTTGTTGATCTTGAGCAAGTGAAGGACAAGTTTAGTTATCTAGAATTATGTGCTACTTGGAATTCACTTAGTTTTCAGCCTGAAGCATAGTTTTATAAATTTGTAATTGTAAATTAATTTTAATGAAATTATGGATTAAAATCTAGTTAGAAAGCTAGTTAAAAGCTAGTTAGAAAGCTTGTAGGCTTCTGGTTTCTTTCTTCAGTTAACAAAAATCTAGAATAATGCAACATATTCAGATGTGTCTGGTCATGATGTCTCTTTTTTGTATGTTGGGCTGTGTATTGCAGCATTTAGTCAGGAAGGTGACTTCATAGTAGGAAGGTGACTTCATAGTAGGAGTCTGCTACAGG